>JABGMY010000986.1:34040-46675 GCA_014705525.1 Colletotrichum sp. HC292
CAGAGCATGGAGCTGTGATCGTCGTATCCATCATACGTCGCATGGTCGTCAATCATATCCGCCCGTCGCCAGACCTCTTGGGCGATGGTCCAAGCACGCTGAATGTTGGTCATGCCCTGCCGCCTCTCGACCGCGACAAAAGCTTGCCGTGCAATTTCACGGTCTGCAGGATTCACCGCCTCGCAAGCTGCCACAAACAGCGGCCAAAGGAGCGCTGCCATGGGGCCGGCATGGGAGACTGTTGCGGCGCAGTGACTCAACGCCGCATGCGTATGATGCTGGACGAGGTGGTGTCGGCGAGTGTAGCCGTAAATAGTACGGTAGAGGTAGACAAACGCCGAATGACGGTAGGCGAGAGCGTTATTCAAGAGCGAGTGCATCCGCGCACGCTCAGCAGCCAGCTCAGGCTCCTCCTCTGACATAATGTCGTCAACGGAATCCGGAGAGAAGCCTGGTGGGTAGCTAGGTTGCCATTGCTTGAGGGCGTGTTCGATCGCATCGGATGTTGTTTCGAACTCGGTGCGGAGGACGGCCACCTTTGTAAGCTGGCCATTGGTAATGGCGGTTTGGAGTTCGGTTTTGAGAGCAAGGAGATTGGAGAGGCGATGAATAATGGGCCATAGGGTGGTGGACATTCCGAGGAGGGTGTCCACGGAGCTGAGGGGCGATGTCGAGGGCGAATCGAGGGGCGGAAACGGAACAAGGCAGCCTGTGGCAGGCGCGGTAGACAGCGGTGCTGTACCGAAAGAGAGCGCGGCAATGACATCGTAGAAACGGAAAGCCTAGTCAAGTTAGCGTTTGAACACAAGATGACTTCAGTGGACATACTCGTTCGAGGAAAGCGCTGGTAGGATTGGGATCAGCATCGTTGCCATTCATGATGGCGATGGCGCCTTTGAGATGGCCATCCACGATGTTGGAGCGGCCTTGTTGCACAAGCTATCATCGGTTAGCTGCACGCGTCAAAATGTCCATCATATCGCACTCACAACTTCGTAGTAAACAAGCAACATGATTGTCGCTAGGAGCTCATTTTTGTTGGCGTCTCCTCCGAGTTCAATCAACCGCGCCAAGCCTTGGATCGCCTGATTGTGGAAGTACACCGCCTTCTCCTCTGTATGACCGCAGCCTCTGTTCTCCAGATGCGCACTTGCGAGCGCGTAAATCGCATTCGTTACAGTAGAGCTGCTATGGCACAGTGGCAACACGAGCTGCTGAAATGGGTTTCCAGCCTCGGTCTCTCTGAGAACAATCAAGTGCGACATAACGTTGGTGAAATGGTCGACCAACGCGCGACGGTTGGGACGTTCTGAGAACTCGGAGAAGGTCGGGAAGAGGAACTCAAGCCGTGGCGACGCCACCGAGACGGGTGCGACCAGGGAAAGATCCGAATGGCGCTGGGCTCGCGTTACGGCGAGGTTTGGCGGCGCCGTTCCCGAGTCCGTTAGAACAGAGTCTCTTCGGACCACCTCCTCGTCCGCGTCCTCGAGGGATAGATTGAATGAAACGGCATCGATGGGCGAGATCAGCGGAGCATCCACTTTGCCGCTATGGTTGCGGATGCCAAACATCTTCTTGATGTCAAATGCGGGGCCGAGCGAGTCGGCGGCATCTTCGGGCTCTTCGATGATGGCTTCCTCAAGCCCCTCTTCATCATCGTCGAAGGCGTCCTCCTTCCACCGTCGGAGGGTGACATTAGGAGCGGAATATCGGCGGATGATGGCACTACCGCTTGTCTGGGAGGCTGTGTCGGAGCTTAGGCCGGCGATGGAATCGCGTTTCTTGCGTTGTCGAGGCTTGACCGGTTCGTAGGCGCATTCTTGCCCGCGCTCGGCGCAGCGAGAACATTGGGGGCGGGTTTCATCGCATTTCTTCTTCTGTAGGCGAGAAAGACGTCAGAAGTGCTTTTAGCAAAGTATGCAGGGGCCAGTTTCATGGGAATCGAACGAGATTGTGTAGAAATAATGGACGAACCTTTTCTTTGCTATCGATAAAGTTAGAATCGCGACAATCAGCTTTCATTGGGGTCAGCTGGGGTTCACTTACCAATATGTACATCCTGCACGAATGAAATATGTTCACGTCAGAAATCGATTCAAAGTACGACAGTGCGACCAGTCATGGCTGTCGCCACGACACGACGGGTTAAAAGGTAGCGAGGCTTGGGGTAATGCGACGAAGCTATTCGGGCGGCAATAGCGGCGCAAGAATGGCGACCCAACAGGAAAAAAGCACATGGCGGAGGCATGAGGGGAGAGGGATTGGCCGCAGACTCACCAGATCTGGACCGCCTTTTGGGAGCCTTTGGCGGGGCGAGTTTAGTATATAGCAACATGATGCTCACGAGCCGGTGCCTGCAGCAGCAGGTATGGACATAATGTTTCTTTGGATGTCGTCGAGGGAGAGAAAGCAGCTTTCTCGTGGAGGACGCTGGTATATCGAGGCAGAGAATTTGCCCTCTCTACATCCCGCATGGAGAGAAGGGAGAAAGTTGGCGGCCAGGAGTGTGTGGACCGAGGCTACCTGTGCCTAGAAGGTGAACGAAGGCGGGCTTTCACGATGTCGGGGAGTCCCGCAGTGACTGGGTCGAGTCTCGTCAGGCCTGGTCTCTGGTCGGGTTGGCGGGCAAAAGTAAAGTAATGTAAGGTTAGGTTGCGAAGGAGGGGGGACCCGTTTGCGGGAAATGGGGAGGGATGTGACGAGGTGGATAAGCCAGGCCGGGTTGCTGATTTCTCTCTGGCGCGGTGAAGAGAAAGATCGTGGAGTCTGTCGAGAGCAGCGTATGATGTGGATATCCTTTGGCCTCTGTTCTTTCCCTTGTCTCTCGCCAGTTCGGTAGCCGGCTTATCGGATATATGCCGAGGGTAGACGAAGGTTTCTCAGAAGAGGCGAAAGAAAACCCTCTCCTCCCTTCTTCTGGACCACGAGATGTTGTTCTCGCCTTTTTTCGACGGGGCCGCGAGCTTGGTATGGACCAGGGCAGGGGGTTGATGCGCTGAGGTGAAGACCAATTCGTATTGTTGGTCCGTCCACTAGGGGGGCGTGGGGGATGGAGACTGGAGACTGGAGGTGGTGCCTCTGGAGAATGGCGAGATCTTGTATGGGGAATCGGGGCGGAGGGGGTGATGAGGAGGAAGAAGAGGAACGAGAAGAAGATCAGAAAGGAGCCTCGTGCGAGCCAACACAATTCTCGGATAACGGCCCTTTCCAATAGCCATGAAGGAGGAAATGGAGCAGAATTGAGACGGCGAGAAAGGTAAAGCCAAAGGCCCAAACGATGGCGATTTCTCCAACTGCTCCAAATCCAGGACCAACATGGCTTGCCCTTGACCTTGCGTTCACCTTGGCCCTCCCCCGGGACACGCCAGGTACCACCTGGAACCCAGTTATTGCTTAGAGCGAGAAAAAGTGCCTCTGCCCCAAGCCCGAGCCCAAGGCTAGCTGCCAGCGACGGCGTCCTTCCCAATGCTGACAAGGCCGCTGGGCATCACGCACATCGTGACCAAGAGATCCTGGGGGCTAAGTTGTGCTAGAAGCAGAAAGGTGGAGAAACTTGCGGGGTTACAGCGGCGAATCTGGTGCGGAGATGGGTGTCACAATCTCGGTCGACAGTCTCCAGCTGTTGATTTAGCCCGCTCTGAGTGGTGGCAGTTGCATCGGCGGTGGTCTTTGCCGGTGTTTGGGTGTCCGTCTTCAGGTGTGAAAGTGAGGAGTAAGGTGTGAGCGGACGCCTACCAGAGACACCGGACCGCACTGTAGGTATGGGGGGTTGGGCCAGGTAGATGCTTGTAGCTAATTATTTGTTAATGTGTACGTAGAGAAATGTCATCGGCACTGGGATGGCTCCGGAAGATGGTCCAGAGACGGCCAATCTTGAGCTGATGTTCTTCCTTGTTGTCGTTTTGTAATGCCGCGATATATTCGTAGAGACCCGGTGCTCATGTCGTCGACTTGAGGATGATGCCGTCTAATTGTCCTTCCGTTCGAGCAAGAGCCAGCCTTCGTCAAGTGTGTGTCGACACCCGTAACCCAGGCCGCCTAGCCCAAGTCCATTTGTGTGCCGTGTGCACACCGACCCCGGACTCTGGAGGAACCCAATCACAACAGCAACATGCCTGAAGCAGATGCAAGAACGCGCCAACTTCAATCACCACAGGGCCCGAATGGGGCAGCGAACCGTTCAGAATGAGGAGGTGGCGTGGCATAGCGCACTTCGTATCCCCTTCTGGGCGCCCGTCTGCTGCTTCTAGGGCGTCCTAAGCTTCCGGTAGTGGCTGAAAGGTGCGGAATTTACTGCTGGCTCCAGGCTAACGGCTCTGCAGGCCTCTGCCGTATTCCTTCCGCCGGCAGCCAGAGACGTCATGGCTGCTCTCTAGGTGGCTATTTGTCCGCATCCGAGTGGCTATCCCGTCTGTTTTTTTCTTGCAACGAGCCGAGGGCACGTTAGCCCAACACCATTACCAAGGTACTGTGACCACCTCTGTTCCTAACCTCTGGTTGCGAAATGGACCCTGCAGCGCCGGAGGAAAGTTTAAATGGTGTAGCCGTTCGGACGGTTTGGAACTCTCACAGTGCCGGACGCAAGCTCCGCCTCAGAGGGCACCGTAAATGGAGATTTGATTGCCTCCGCCCAGCCGCAAAGTCCAAGGCTGGGGCACCATCTGCTTTGATTAATTTGATATGGGGAATGAGTCGAGTCACTTGACTCTGCTGGTCTGCACCAACCGAGCCGAGCTGTTAAGCTGCGAGCCGTGCTGTGCTAGACAGGGTGCAAGCGGGAGCCGAGATGTCCCCCGTTGGAGTGGGTGCGGACTGCTTCTTCTTCTGTCACCTCGTCCAGAGCGGGCCTGTGCTGCCCATCGGACGGTCTGCGCGACAAGGGGCTCGACGACCGGTTGTCATTTTTGACCATCGAGTGCATGACGGCAATTAGCGCAACTTCATGGTTAACAGAGTCGACAGAGAGGGTTTCGATGCCCTCCTCTTCTATTCTGCTGGTTTTTGAATGTTGAGTCCGAATCCGACGACACGACTCGAGCAGCCAGCCAGTCGTCAGACGTCGACCACACCCATGATCCTAGATGCCACGCCGCCATGAGGGCAAGACGTCTTCCCCGCACTCTCTTTTGTGGTAGCGTGCCTGCAAATACACGCGTGGTTGGGCCTAGCGTCTAGACGTCTGGCAGGCACAATTCCAAGCCTAATGAGCGTCGAGTCTCCGATGCTACCACATGCCACAGCACAGGCAGGCAAGCTGAGTGAATGACGAAAGAGGGAGCATCGACTTTGGTGTGCGGGTTGCAACTCCCACTAGCGGCAGGCCAGCGGACCGCATCGGTAGGTGAGGGCAGCGGTCAGGGCGATCCTCTGGTGTATCGAAGCGATGGCACACTGGAGCGGACGTAACGGGGATCACGGCACAGGGAGTCCGTCGTGGTGGTGCTCTGTGGTGGTACAAGAGCATGGTCGCCATCTGTTCCTTGCCAAATGCGTAGTTTTTAGCACAGCTGTGTGCATGTTCGTTCTCGTTGTCATTATTGGTATCTCCTGGTACCTGATGTTTGGGGGAGGGAGGATCGCGCAAGTGGCAAATGTCGAGACAAAAGGTGATGTTTGGTTGGGAGTGCGGCAATGCGATGCCGGCAATGCCACGAATGGAGTTGGGTTTTCGTATTGGAGACCCTGTCAGGGACGGGCGCTCGAGCAATGATCAGAGTTCGGGTTTTGCCGTTTGGCGTCTTGGAGAGGAAGAAAAGAAAGGAAGGAATCCGGGGAAGTTCTCCCAATCGAGTCGGCTGGTGGTTGATCAGCGGAGTCTCCCAAGGCCGTCTAGCGGTGATGTCCTGGGGAGGCGTGGACTCGGGCAGACGGGAGCGTCCTTCATGAGGGAACGTCAAGGGACCAGACCCCACCGAGGACACTCAGTTCAATCCATGGAAGTCGCGTCCCCGTCGATGTCTGGTTCGGGTGCCTGTCCATCACTGCCCGTCTTAAAGGCTGTGCCTGATCATGTGCTCCTGCCTGAGGCTGGCGTAGCAGATTGGGGAAATGGTAAGGCAGGCCAGGCCAGCAAGCCAGGGCTTGAGTGGTCGAAAGAAGGTGCGATGCAGGTGCAAGTGAGCCGGTCGTTGCTTCTTCCTGGAGTTGTATTTCGTTGGTAAGAAGGCACGTAGGTATCCGTACGGCAGGTAGGTCTTGCACCAACGGGCCCAACCAACAGAAAATGCAACGGCAGGTGCAGGCAAAAGTCGAGGAAAGCGCGACTGAGACGATCTTTCCTTCCCGTCCCGTGCTCCTAGGTTTGCTGTGTCTGCCTTCGACCTGATGATCCCAGTTTATTAATATCTTCCCTGCTCATGGATCCTCAACGTTCCGCCGCCTTTGACTGTCTGCACTGTCTGCAGCCAAGGACCCTCCATTTCCATCAGTATTCTGCTGCGGCGTCGCTTCTGCAAAGGGTAAATCCTTCCATACCTATCACCCGCGCTATTGTTCTCACTAGGTGGTCACCTTGTTCTTGTGCAGTAGAGCATCGATCGGTAAGTATTTGGAAGACTCCTTCTCATGCCCGTCCTGCGCTCACGATGAATACTCTATAGACAGATAAGAATACACACCTGTTTTCCCCCACATTCTACTTCCCCGCGCGCGCTCGGTCTCCCGCGCGTGGGTTCAACCCTTCACAAGCTGGGGGCTCCCATCATGCCCGCAATCCGCAGCCTATCTTTTTCCGACTGCCTGGTCTATCCCGTCCGGCTCTGAGTCCAGTTCCAGTCAGACTAACATTGGGCTCAGCCAAATCAGCACCTCGCCCGATCCTATCTCATATCTCCAAAGTCCCACGAACAGCAACGCGTGAGACTTGCACTTTGTCCTACCTCCTTCGGTAGCTCACGCGCAGAAGGGTGTTCAATTCAGCTCGGTTTGGCTACCTGCTCGCCTATCACACTCTGAAACACCATCTACTTATCCTCCTGCGAGCCAACAGATTGCCGATTCTGTCCAGCCTGCTTCAATACAACCTGATGTCGCACGCCTCTGCCTCTGCCTTCCACCACTCACCATCTCCGTCGCCTTTCATCCGGCTCATTGACTGGTCAACGTGGAGAGCAAAAGACCCCCTGTCTTGATCCAATACTGCGAGTGCAGCATGGACACTGGATCAACTTCTCACCGGCGGTGTCGAACGATGAGTTGGCTGTGAGTCTCGGGCGTCCTATCCACACCTCAGCCAGACTATGCGCGTCGCCCGACATCGATGCCGTGGCGGGACCGGCTGACTCCGACCACACCCGGCCCCGTCGGACATCCCACGACAACCCCTCTAGCCTTGCCTGCTCTGTTCTTCCATCTTCATTTTTGCCAGCGCGAGATTGTCCATCACACAGGTTTTTGCTCGGAGCGAAATACATGGACCCCAAATTCAGAGGCACCCAAGCGGATGCCTCGTGCGATCTTGTTGGTTCTCGACGCGCTGAAGCCACTCTGTGTCGCATTCGACCGACCGCAGCCAAAGCCCTCAACATAACGGTGCGGTGCGCTCTGGTGTCCAAATCTGCTCATCTCCAAATGCGATTCCCTCTCGCATTTGCTCATCCCCGTCCCCTCCACCCACACGCCGCTGTTATGCAGCTGCCTGCCCAGCCCTTCCTACGAGCTGCCGCTCCTGTTGGCTCTTGTCGCCGGCTTGCAGCTCACGCCTCCTCCCATTGGTGGCCCTCTGCTCTGCTCCCATATGTTGCCCACATCCACGGGTAAGACAACCTTCGTCGTGCCGCATCACCGCAGCCATCGTCTGTCCGACTCGTCAGCTGGCCCCCATTGATTCGCTGTCTCGGCCTCACACCAGACATGCCCAGCGCACCCAGCAGCCACGGCAATCGAGACCATCGAAATCGAATGGATTTCTCAAAAATCCCTCTAGCTGGCGCTCATCCACCGCTGCTGTCGTGGCTTCTGAGAGGCTGGTGCCCTTGCCAACCCTCGCCTTATTGGTCTCACGAGCAGAGCCGCTTCTCCTTCACTTCCCAAAGAGGGCAAGCCAGCCATGGTGAAAGCTGACGGTCTGACAAGACAAGCCACCTCCCAAAATCCCATAGTCCTGCAGTCCCAAAGATTGCACCCATGCCCCGCCAGGGTCTGCTGCGAGGCATGGCCCTCCCGTCACATATGTACGCTCTCTACCTTTACAATCTGTTCGGCGCCCTCCCAAACCGTCCATGATCGCCCCTCCCCTCTCCCATCTTCAGCTGCAACCACCCGCTGTCGGGTCGATCATACCTGACGGGAAGAAACGAAGAGACACGACAAGAGAGCCCGGCTTCGCGTGTTGGTCCAAGTTGCACGACAAACTGGTAAATACGAGACTCATTCCATCATCGAGTCTTACTGTCAACTCTTCAGCCCTATTGCTGTGCCCTCCATCGCCGATTACGACCTCGTGGGGTGTGACTGCGGTGCTGCGGTGCTGCGCTGTACCACGGCTCAGCCCCCCAGACATACAAGCAGTTGGGCTATCTTGATCCTCCTCCCAACCGAAGGCACCAGCGTAACTTGCCAACTTTATAACCCGGCCGACCCCGTCAACAGTACCTTTGTCTTGAAATCGACCTTTCAAAGCTTTTCCCAGCCCCTACGGTGCCGATCACGCAAAGTTTATCATACATTTTTGTGAATTTCTACACTCCCGGTTTACGAGTACTCGACGACTGCGTTCCTGCTGATCCCACCATCTTTGAATGATCGGCGGGCTCCAAGTCCCCGCGCGACACTCGTGCTTATTCGTCGGTTATTCGCCACAATGAAGGGCTTTTCTTGCTCCCTCTGTGCGCTTGGTTTGGGGCTTGGTCTATTCGGCGAGAGAGTATCGGCGGCAGAGTTCAAGCGACGCGATGGGGTACACAGGTTAGAAAAGGCCCATGTTACGGCGGTTGCCGAGTTGGGGAGGAGAGCCACGGTGTGCTCGACGGGCTATGCCGCTTGCCCGGCCAGCTTGGGCGGAGGTTGCTGCCAGTCGGGGTACGAGTGCGCGACGGACTCATGTTATGCGACGACAAGCGCTCCCCGGACCTGTGCGGGTCAGGTCGGATACTTCGCCTGCGACCCAGTAATGGGAGGTAAGTCGATTTCACACAGCCTTGTGTTGTAGTTTGAGAGGACTAACAACGTCGCTCAGGTGGCTGCTGTCCCGAAGGATACCGATGTGAAAGAGGAAGCAACTGTGTTGCGGCGGCCGGGGTTTCATACTCTCAATCGTGTCCCGCCAGCTACTATCTGTGTCCGGCAAGTCTCAGCTACGGCTGCTGCAGAAACGGGATGGGCTGCGCCGTGAGCGCCTGTTACTCAACAGATCCATCAACATACACACAAACGACGACGATGACGACTACAAACGACGCGACTCAAGTATTGACGACAACTGTCACTGCAACTACAGTAATCACGCCCTCAAGGCCAACCACAGCCCCGACTGCCGAAGCGACGATGAAGGGCGACGACCCAGACCAGATAGTCATCAAATACTACCCCAGCTCCGTCCCGAAGGAACAGCCGATTAGCAGCGATGACGGTGGCAGTGACGGTCTGACTACGGGCCAAATCGCCGGCATCGTGGCGGGAGGCGTTGGCTTGCTCATCATTGTTCTCGTGGCAGCCTGGATCATCATTCGCCATCTCAACAAGGTTGTCAAAGCAGTCGAGACCAGCAATAGGGGCACATCCACAGGGACCAAGTCACGACCATCAATGTACCAGTTCAAGCCGACGCCATCCGAGGTGGACGACATGAGCGTTGACCCCCTTATGATGTCCCCTCGGCCATCGCACCGCAGACACGACTCCGACACGACGGCCCACACCCATGGCCTCGGGAGCCCGGACTTTACACCGCCCTACCGAGGCACGCCTAGCACGATCGGCGACTATCAAGCCGTCCCCCAGGGCTCGGGGTCAGACCGGCACGCAAGTTACGACTCCGCGTACAACGGTGGCTACTTCGACATGGCGCCGGATCGTAGCCAGCGCGTCAGCCAGGGATCGAGTGCCTGGATCGGCGTGCACTGCCAAAGCACGGATTCGCAGGGCACATATGCTCATCTCCGTCACTACAGCAATGCGAGCGAGGCGAGCAGCGACGGCATGCAGGAGCTTGACGCGACACCTTACGTCCCTGAGCTGGCGGCCACGCCAGTACCAGACGGCCGTCGGCGATCGTCCAGCGGCCTGTCGGGGATGAGTCGGCCTCCCGCTGTACACCAGCGTCGGCGGAGTAGCGAGGGTGGCGGCAGTGGTGCAAGGAGCAGGAGCGACAGCGCGGCGGCTGGCGGCGGACTGGGCGTCGTGAGCGAGGATACCGAGGTCATTGGGCACTACGGGCCTTCTGATCGCGGGACAGGCCAGACGGACTCCGGGAGGTGATGTTGGCTGACGTCTGCTTTCTAGCAAGGCTACATCTTCTCAACCAACCTGTGTTAACGAATTCGGAGGTTGAACTTTTTCATATGCCAAAAACTTGGGCGGAGAGGTCAGGCGAGGAGTCGTGCCGCGTAGGCACATCTTTGTCATGCCGGTAGATGGAAGGATATACGGAAAGGCAACCGGAACAGTGGAGGGCACTGGGTATATCATCTGGGAGGCTTGCGCGGGCCTCGAATACACCTCGAGGGCGCAACGGCGTCAGGTCTCTTTGGGTGCCACGATGGTGGCTTACCGACCCTCACCGCCAAAATGCGAAAGGGCTTTTCTGGTTGATAGGCGTTCAGGTCTTTTCTTTGGGCCGGCTACAATATATTGATACCTGGTTCAGCAACACGTATAATCTGAGCATCTAGTGTTGAGGACTGTGATCGCTTCGAAAGCTCAGTTTAGTCTCACAGCCGTTACATGCAACACTCGACGTCAACGCAAGATACCTTGAGAAAATTATAGTCAATGACTGCAGCTTGAGACATCGACGTCCGTCTAGCCACTGGCAAGAGACACATTTCGACTACGCTTCTCGCCTCAGCACCGATATCACACACTTCTTTACGGAGATTATTCCATCTGAATACTCAGTGGAGGAGAGACTCTAGCGGCATCATCGCCTTAAGTGACACCTCATACTAGCCGCGCGCAACAGCTTCCGTAGGGACTCATATCTACGCGGCCATTCAATCGAAATTCTCTCTGAGTGCATTGTTCGGTTTCACGAAAAAACCGCGACAGACCTAAGGCTTTATAGATGCTGTCACCGTGGACTACAATAAAGTGAGAGAAATTGCCTAAACGAAAAGGCTAGTCTGCAAGGCCGACGATCTAACATTGATGTACGTTAGACCATCAGTGATGTCTTGTGGTATCGAACCGGTTCCGCAGAGCAGGGCGACAGCATCTGACCACGTTTGAACCGTCGTTCTCTTCACAAGGACATCATGAGGGCCTCCTTCTCCGTCTTACTCTGAGGATGCAGCTTCAATGTTTCTGTATCAAGCCAGCAAACTTCAATGAGACGACACCTTCGGTCCAGCATGAGAGGGAAAATTGGCGCTGGTAAGTGATAGTTTGATCTGACCCCGACGGATATAAGTGTTTGGTCTACTGAGAGCAAAAGGACCAGCGTGTTGCTGATGAGAAAGCACCGAGGGGATTGCGTTCACAAGTACGGTAGTCTCCACGCGCTTTTTAAGATGCTGCAGAGCCTATGAATAAGACTTCACCGCTCACACGTCATTGACAACTCCGAGGAGCATTCTGATTCTGTCGGGTGTGAGGTTATGGGGACCTTGGCTCTCTCTCCCCGCACCGCGCCTCGACTGTGATCGACGTCCCTCACCCTCGGGGGATGTCCTCGCGAGAGTGGGTTTTCGCTTCGTGGAGATCATGGAGAAAAACAGTTGCACGGGAAACGAGACACAACCCCACACCTCGCTTGGTTTCGCAGACTGGGGGACCCAAATGTCACGATCCAACGAGGTTCCTCTGCATGTCGTAGCGATGGACGGGAAATGCGGCTCGGGGGACGGTTTCATTGCGGGATACCTCTCGACACCTCCTAAGTCTTTGGGGAACGCAGACCTTGGCGGGGGAGGAAGATCCGCAAGAGCATCTCCGTCGGTCAATCACCAGGAAAGTCCCCCTCCTCTGCTCGCACTCACACATGCTGGTACGATGAGGGGAAGGGAGTTGTTCCGTAGGCTCGCAGTGCCGGCTGCTCGGGAGCGCAATGCCAGCAAGTCTCATTGGAGGGTCTCGGGAGGTGCTGCTCCGTGGTTCATTACAGCTCGAATCGTCTCCGAACAGGACCTACTCGTGTGTTCTCGACAGAGGATAGCGTGGATGCGCGCGTGTAAGTCGCTGCGGGGGAGGCGCAGAACATGCGCTGTCTGAGGCTGGGGAGCGCGGTAAAGGGATGGGGTAATTGGGCGGAAATGCTTCGCGGAGATTTGTTCCCCGGGTCAGCTTTGATGAGGGGAAGTTGTGATATGGGGAGATCTTGATGATGGTGAGATGGAGAGGCTGGGACTGGGACTGGGCGATGACCGGGTAAATTGTGTGAGGGTGAGCTCAACTGTGACGAAGGCGCTGTTGACGATGGGTCACGTAAATGATTTGACCGTGATCTGGGTAGGGAGCGGTGTCAAAAAAAAAAAAAAAAA
>JABGMY010000986.1:52738-65572 GCA_014705525.1 Colletotrichum sp. HC292
TGAGAGGGTGAGGAAGGAGCGTGAGGATAAGGGGGAAAATGGGGAAAGCGTAGAGGCCGTATATCTGGAGAGTGCTTTTCACGGCTGTTTGGAGGGTGAGTACATATCCATAAGCTGCCCGCATACGGATTGCTGACTTGTATACAGCACCCAATGCCATCTTCCCTACCACACAGAAGACGCAATTATGGGAGAAAGGCGTGAATTTCATCCAACGCGTGCATAAAGGGTATTATTGGGAATGGAAGGCGGGCGGAACAACACGTTAGCACAGTGATGGTTAGCCTCGATTGTTGGAACAACACAGTTCCTCTCATTAGATTTGAAGATGTCTGAGTTTCCAGGTGCCGTGACTGTCTGTCTAACTGTCATTCGTTCTTCGGATGAAGGGTGAAAGTATCTGAAAGGCGGACATCTCACCCAAACTCCCCTCTGGTATCTCTACGTCGAATGGCACAAATTGTATGGCCGCCATGCCCAACAGAAAAGGTCCGGATCACCAAGATGTTCCTAGAATCCGCCTAAAGCTGGTCAGGCTCTTATCTAAATCAAGAGTATCCCACAGAAGCTGTCTTTCAACCTGATTGTGTTTCCTTCCCAAGGTCGCCGCTGATGAAAACTACCAAAACAGCTGCATGTCTTATACGCCAAGTTAGCAAAGGAATGATAGACCTTGAGGGCGCCCACTCACGCGGCAGTAGCACCAAAGACCTCCGATCTCTTGGCGTTCGTCAACAGACCGACACTTCCAGCAAACACAACGGTGAACAGTCCGACTAATCCAAGTTCAAGATCATCTGATTTTGTCTTGTACAAAACCAGAATAGCGCCCATCATTAATGTCGCCGCCAGGATGGTGCTCAGGTACGAAATGAAGTTCGACAATCGCTCCCCAGAGGCTCGGCCAACTAAAGGGTCATCTGGGACACCGTGTCCTTGTTTTTCCTTTGGGAGGTTAAGCACGGAAGAGCAATTGGCTGTTTCGTTTTGATCAGCTTACCCTAAACAGAAAACCGAAGCGGTCTTGCATGAAGCCAGTCAACCTGTCCGATTCGGTCAGGTGCAAAGACACCAGATCATCAATGTCATCGTACAATGTTGCGCTTTCGCCTCCTAGCATCGGGAAGCTATCCGCACTTTCTGGACGTCCATGGAAAAAGTTGAATGTGAAAGCCTTGTGCACCTTTCTATTGGGTGGTGGCAAGGACGCAAGTGTACTCTCGAAAATCAGTGCTTCCCCTGTCGGATTGAGTGTCAGTACATCGAACTTGGCTTGGTAGATAATGAACTCACTATACTCTCTGACTGTCGTTTTTATTCTTTCTAGTAACTCCATGCGGTCTGGCCTTTCCTGATAGTCTTTCCAGCTTCTGAGCGATTGAAGGCTTTCTTGACTACCTCTGTCGGCTTCATCAGAAGCATCCAACTGTTCTTCCAGTGCTGCCAATTGACTTTGCAGGTAAAGTAGGTTTCTTGCCGCAAATCTATCAAAACGTTTGAATATGGCAGTCGTTTTGTCTCTGTCACTGGCTATGAAGGCCGCTAGAGCTGGAAATCCGTCGACGTATGCCTTCTTTTCCCCATGTCGGATAGATGCTGCGTGACTTGGTAACATACTGCAATAAGTCCAAGCAAGATACGATGGATAAATTGAATACAGAAACGGTAATTTGGTGGTTTTCTAAGGTGACCTGCAGGAGTTTGCGCCAGATGGTTAACGTCGAATTCAAAGCCGTCGGGCCTTGAGGCTGTGTAGGTTGAGCCTCGGGCGATGACTTTGCCGAAATCATGTGAGGCCGTTGTCTGCATGCAAGTCAGCCCACAAGAATGCCTTGTTACGTGCGTTGGGGTGATTGGCTGCAAGATTCAAGGCAATCGTTGTGTCTGACGCTGTTGAGCACGTGGGCGTAAATAGCTCAGGTTCTTTGCCTGCATTCCTCTCCTTCGAGATTAAACCATCTATCTAAATTTCAAGGAAATATTTGTCTCTGTATTGTTGCCATTCAAATGTCGCTTATAGATCAGGATGAATACGTAACGCGCCACTGGTCGCCTATGCTTTCCCCAGTCCATCCGGAGCGGGGGCCCGGCGAAAGCTTTCAGCTCGATAACGACCATTCAGACGTGGAGGAAGATTTGGAAATTGTAGGAGATATTCCCTATGTCTCGCATCTACCTTGGCAATCTGTCGTGTTGAGAGCCCTGCTAATGTATTCCTCTCCACAATGCTAGGATGACGCCTGGCATTCCGTCCTACAGAGCGAACACAACCGCGAAGCCCCACGGCCGTCGAACGATGCTTCTACAGGGATCCGAAAATGGCAACCGAGTAGGAAAGATCGTCTTTTGCTTGGCATGATGAACAGAGGCCGAATATCGAATGATGTCGAGGACTGGGCTCTCCTTGAAGCCCTCCCTGAAGACCTCGATCCACCTGCACAAGATACAGCCATCCGAAGGTCACGGAGACAACGGCGAAGATTTATTCTGCCCTTGGAAATTCATGGTCGAGTGGTCTCGACCTGTCCTGACAGTGGATCTGATGCAAATATCATGTCGCTGACAACGGCACAAGAACTTGGTTTAGTGCCGCAGACAATGTCAATGAGCCAGCGTTTCACGCTTGAAAATGGAGCGGAGGTTCAGTCATTGTTTCAAGTAACAGCCAGTTGCTCTTTCACACGTTCTTATGTAAGGCAGCAACCTGAAGAATGTGTTTTTCACATATTCTCCACCTTGGCTGTGCCTGTCATCATGGGCATGGGGTTCTTATCATCAACCCAGGTTTTCACGACGCGCCGAAGCGAGCTTATTGTTGAGGAAGTTACGTCTACTGAGCTATTGAATGTTAACTTTCTCGGAAGTCCTCGCAACAGCCTAGTCTGCCGTCTGCAGACTGAAGTGGCCTGTGCCATTATTGACACTGGGTCTGATCTCAATCTCGTCAGCTCAGAATTTGCCAAGAAATTGGTTGATCTGGTGATCCCAAATCACGAGAAGTTACAGCTCGCAGACGGAAGTTTTGATTTTACGGCCGGTTTGATCACCATCGATTTTTCGATTGGAGATGTGGACGAGGCATATCGATTCCTTGCTCGAGGCGGAGAAGAGAGGCTCGACTTCCACGTTCTCGAGAGCTTGGGAACAGACGTCTTGATCGGCTTGGATACAGTCGAAGACTTCGCTGTATTCCAGAACCATACCGAGTCGTTCATTCCCAGTATATCACACAATGGCGTCGGAAATACCAACATCCTACGCCACGTTGGAAGAGTCGAGAATTGGATCGTGGAGCAATTCCGTAATCTACGAGCAGGCCCTGCGAGAGGCTCGAACAACGTCCCAGACACTTCTGGTAAGATGTCTCATAGGATTATAAAACCAGCCACTATCATTGTACCTGAAAAGCTCACGTGGTGGCAGAAAATCTAGAGGTGCAACGGCAACGCGAAAATAGTCGTCGCGAGAGAGACGACTTAGATCTCACGAATTCGACTACACCTCCAAGCAGCATACCTGCCCCGCGGCTGCCACCCTCCTCGCTGTTTTACTCAAACACAACTGTTCGGTCAATTGACGGAAGTCGCTCATCTTCACCTGAGATTGATGTGGCATCCACGCCGCTAAGCACTCGTCTGTTGATGCATGGTTTGACAAACCCGACAGCTGGGTACGTTTGCACAGTTACGGGTTGTAACGCTGCCCCTTTTCAAACGCAGTGTCTTCTCAACAGGTGAGTCAACATCTGGTTCAGGGATGGTCTTGTCAATTTTAACAAGTGACTTGGTGCTGAAAGCCACGCAAACATTCACTCCTCGGCGCGGCCTTACTATTGCCAAGTGCGAGGGTGCCCAAGGTCCGAAGGGGGGAAAGGATTCAAGCGAAAGAACGAGATGATTCGGCACGGTCTCGTACATGACTCTCCTGGGTATGTGTGTCCATTCTGTCCCGACAGAGAGCATAAGTACCCACGCCCGAACAACCTGGAAAGGTCAGTGCAAATCTGTTCTGGGTTCCGAATTGCCAAAATATTTACGCACCATTGAAGGCATGTCCGTGTACATCACGTCGATAAAGACAAGAATGATCCTCTTCTCCGAGAAGTGCTCAGTCAGAAACCAAAAAAAGCTAAATAGGGGGCGAAGACGACATGGACGGGAAAGCCCCCTTTAACATCCTCACTACGTCCCTAAATACTTAAGTTTTCTTTCATAATGTCTTGTCATAGTTTACAATATGGATTTTGCTAGCCAGGCAGTGTCAGTTAGCTATCCGGGCAGTTTCCTCTATGGCTTTAATCATAACGCACCTAATACTGTGATGAGGACGACAGTAGTAAAGTAAACGATAGAAGTAGGAATGATGATAATAATGGCATACGGCGCCGCTAGACGATAGTAATACAGATGATTAAAGGCGACGGAGACAACGACAGCGACGACGGAATCAAGTAAATAAGGTAAGAAACATAGTCACTTCAGTACAGGAAATATAGGGGCTCTCAGCAGGCGGATTGCACGTATACATAGTAAACACTTCCCAGTTGGCAAAACTCCTTGATTTACGGTGACATCAATATTTTCCGCGCAATCTATTGCGACGCGAAGTGAGGAACAGAACATGCGAACCTCTTAGTGTAAGAAACCACAGTGACGTCCTCAGGTCCCGGGCTTGCCGGGGGTTCTTTTCGTTCACAAACAATTGTATTATACCATTCAGGATCTGGACAGTTCGTCAAACTCGAGTACAGACATAGTAGCCTAGCCACAGGTTGCTACACTTTGAATCGACGCCCTTATTCCAGGAGAGAAACTGATTCAGTGTGATACCAGCCTTGGTATAGATGGTCCAGCAGCTGTCGCCAGATTTTACCTGGTGGTAGGCTTTGCACCCAGCGACAGTTCCAGGCATCTGAGGTGAGGGGCCGCTGGAGGGGGGCTTCGTTGTCGTGGGTTGAGACACGCCCCGTGAGGTGGTGGTTACGCCTGGTACACGCACGCAGACGTAATAGCCAAGCCAGAGGTTCGTACAGTCTGTGAGCGGGATCTTATGTTAGTACAAGGAGGGATTGCGCAACTATGAGCCGGCATGAGTACATACCAGCGTTGACCTCGCGGTTCCAACTCCGGAATTGAGCCGTGCTGATGCCGTGTTTCGCGGCAATGGTGCCACACTGGTCGCCGGAAGAGACCTTGTAAAACCCGTTACAGTTGGCAGCGAGGCCGGGCATTGCGGGGGAGTTGCTCGGGGACGGAGGAGCGGTGGAAGACTTCTTGGAGGTCGTGGACGGCTTATTAGACGACGTTTTGGGCGTAGTTGATGGTTTGCTTGTGGACGTCTTGAGCGTTGTGCTTCTTGTAGAGGTTGCGGTGGTGGTAGGCTCCGGGTCGTCGTTGACGGTACCTATGACGCAATACGACTTGCTGGTGTCGAGGCCGGGACAAGTGATACCAGGGTTGATTTTCCTGAGATCATCAACGATATTCCCCAGCTCTCTGCGAAACTGGCACAAGTGTCTCCGTTGCCAGGGGGGATAGAGAAGGCGCAATCAACAGCACGCCGTGACAGAGTCACTGTCTTGGCAAAGACGATACCAGGTAAGAGCCCGGCGGCCGCAAGGAGGCGTGTGAAATGCATCCCGTGCACTTTAAAGAACTATGGAAACACTCGTAGTACTTGAAGAGAGAGAGAGGAGAAGCTTGCGATGTCCTGGAAGTAAACAAAATAATCGTCGATTGTTACTCGAAGCCAGCATCTTATACTTATCGTCGTAAGAATGCGTTGATAAGTGACCCATTCTTTCACTTAGTTCCCAAAAAGTTGAGATTAAAAATTACGTTTGCCTTGCTGAGGATGATCTTGAACTGAGCTCGTCTTGAGACTGTTTCTGACAACATGCAATTTTATCAATATCGTCCAGCCACTGTGAGATTGATCGGTTGGTATTGTGGATTGTCGCACTGATCTGTAAAACATACTAAAATTTGTCACGCTGCCAACTCTGCAAAATCCGAGACATCCAGCCTCAAGACTCAGGCTAGACTGCCCAGCCGTTGGGTGTTTGAGCTTGATCAGGTTGGGTCCGCCCTTGATCTGCGCTGCAGTCATGTACAAGACCTGCAATAAAGACAGGATGCTACGGATGATTGATCCCGTTGGCCAGTTCTTTCAAACATATATGGTCATGCCCAGCCGGCCAAGCGGCAAATATACCAGCCATTCTCTTACTTTTACGTCACGCGCATCCTGATAATATAAAAGTCTGACTCCCGTGTCTCTTCTCTCCTTCATACCTGCCGTCTGTACTAGTCCCTCACTTCATCAAACAGCCTTCACGAGACATCCTTGCCAATACCGCATTCATCTACCAGTACTTTCCATTTGCGGAACGCATCAGTATGTGTATCTCCTCGCGGCTTTGTTGGTTTCTTCTGGCCTGCGTAGGTGTTGTTGCCGCCGCTGGGAGCGATGCCTCTGGTATCGTCGAAGTAGATCTGGTTTTCCCGCGTAACGACACATACGCGCCCGCGCCCATTTTCCCCATCATCTTCGCTTTCCAGAAGCCCAGCATCGTCTTGTTCCTCAATCCGATTATTTTGGTCACTGTATGGGACCGAGGCAACATGACAAACAGCGTTTTAACCATGTCCTACGACCTCAAAGGGCCAAACATCTCCAGCAGCGACCCTTACCTGGCGCATCGCGGCTTGACCAGGTTCAACAAAGAGGGCACGTGGATGCTGACCTGGACCGTAAACTGGGATAGTTGCACTAAAGATGCATTGGAATCGCCGTCTAACAGTCGCCCTATCGTCAGCAACACCACAGACAATTCCGTCACATTCACCACGACGGGCTCGTCACAGGAGGTGAACCTTGTCTCTTCCACGAACAACAAAGACTGCGACGCAAATCAAGGCCTTAACTTCAATGTTACCGACACCCTCAAGGTTCCCTCCCGCGTGGACTGGAGTGGCGGCGAGACATGTGCATTGGTGGCATTATCCCCTCCGAAGCCAGACCCCTGCAGGGTCAAGATTGACTCGGCCGCTGCGTCGAGCATATTCGCTGCTGCGACTGCGCAGATCTGCGAGGGAACATCCCCATCAATTAGCTGTCCATCAGAAGACGGAGATGAAAATGCTGGTCAGAGGCTGGTGGTCAGGGGTATCGTGTGCCTGGCAGCTGGGCTGGGGGCAATATTTCATGTTTTTGCGTGAATTGATGAGACTGGATCTCTCTTGACAGGGTAGATTGACTGATCGACATCGAAATTTCCGTAAAAGGTATATTCGAGTACCTTTTATGCAGGTACATGCGGGTGGCACCGAGGTCTTGGAATGGATCGCACCGGTGTTGCGTTGCTTCAGACCTTATGTCTCAGGCCAGCTTCTGATCCAAGAGTTCTTCGACCAAGACGAGAAAAAGTAGATTTCTGCAAGGGATTGTTTAGCTGTGATAAATCTTTCGAGTTGTTACTGTTCCCCGCTGTGTACCTGGTTCCGTGCCGTCATCAAGATCGTAGTAGAAATCTCAATACAAACACAGAGACGTCAGTGAGAGCTGGCGATTCAAATCGGGTACCCGAAGATAATTAGACCTTGAATCCGACCGTGAAAGGGGGCTGGGAGCATCTAAGACTTTGCGCGAGTGACCATCAATTTGTCCCAGTCTTGTGATGAGTCCTCTGCGGTAGTGTTTGAAATATTGATGATCTTTCCGACGTACGAAATACGACTTGCCATACAGAGACAAATGGAAGACTTTCCAGCCCTCTTGAATGTGAAAAACCATGCATCGTGTGTCTGGACTACCAGCGACGCGGACCTTTGTGATAAACTAACATCAAAAGAACTTGTTCATTGGTCGGGGATTAGGTAGTGCTTATGTTTACTATGCAAGGTGTTTATTTCTAATGATGGAAAGAGGGGAAAACCCCCTGATAAGGGATGTTCATAGTTGAGTTGTTTCATGGTTGAGTCAATGATCATCTTTGTATCGTGAGATTGTAAGACGGTGTAGTGGGCTCAGCTGGATCTGGGAGAGTCAAGTTGACCAGCTAAATTAAAGACTTTAGACAAGAAGGGAGGAACAAGAGGAAGCCTTCAAATCCTTCAAGTATAACGAGCTTCCACGGCTTGCGATATTACTTGTCATGGGCCAGACGTCCTTCTCTTGTTCCTCACTTCCCTTCACTTTACACAACCGTATCATTCGGAATCCATGTTAGCTTCATCATTCATCGCAGCGGCAATTGCCGTCGGTGGCTTTTTGACCGATGACGCCTTCGCAAAGTCACCTCAGGGGTTCAGGCTTGCCTCCAGCCCATCCTACCGCAGCGATGATGTTTGTCCCCAGCGTTGCCGTGTTTCCGGGCCGAATATTGGGAACTGGTCGGCCTATCCCGACTTCAAACAGGTCAGGGAGTGCAAGCAAACCATGTTTTACGGCTTCTCTCTCTACGATCCGGTTGACGATGAGGAGATCCCTCACCGCATCTATGCTTGCTCCTCGTTCGGCCCAGACTTTTCCACACTGCCCGCCTCTTCAGCCAGAATTGCCTCCGTATCTGAGTCCGTCGACGTCAACTTTGAGATCGGCTGGTGGGAAGAGGGCTTTGGCCTAGCAGCTTCGGTAGTCCGTTCCCTGATCAAGCAGATTCGCAAGTATGTCGATCGCGGACACGGCGCCACGGACACTCCATTCATCATGTTTGGTCAGTCTGGCCAAGCAGCCATTGGTATCTACATAGGGCAGGGTCTGCTGAACCAGGGGCTTACCGAGAGTGCCCTGAAGACGTTCCAGGACGGTCTTTTCAACCTCAACACCTCAACCCCAAGCTTGGCTATGCAGCTCTGCAAGCCGGGCTACGACAGCACCCACATCTTCGGCATCATGATTACCAGCAACGGAACGTTCACTTCAATCCAAGACGCCATAAAGACTTGGAATAACGCGACATGCTTGTCCTTTTCGGGGTCTACCAACGTCACTGGCCAGGTCGAGTTTACCACGCCGTTGGTGCTCACAAACGGCACCTTTGCCAACGGGACAATCACACACGGGACGACCAACTCGACGCTTCTCAATCGACGTCACGCACTCCTCCACGCTCGTGCTGACTGTAGAACAAGACAGGTCGACCAGGGTGATAGTTGCGCATCTCTGGCGACCAAGTGTGGTATTTCAGGCGCCGACTTCACCAAGTATAACCCCGGATCTGGCTTGTGTGCCAACCTGAAGCCGAAGCAACACGTCTGCTGCTCAAGCGGAACCCTCCCAGACTTGAAACCCAAGCCTAACGCAAACGGTTCATGCCGCTCGTACAAGATCAAGATGGACGATAACTGCGACAATCTTGCGGCAGAGTATACCCTCACGAGAAAGGACATCGAGGACTTCAACAAAAAGACGTGGGGCTGGAACGGCTGCCAGCTTCTGTTCAAAGACACAGTCATGTGTCTGAGCAAAGGCACACCGCCGTTCCCTGCCGCGATCGCAAACGCCAATTGCGGCCCGCAGAAGCCTGGCAGCAAGGCGCCGACAGACGGCTCGGATATCGCCAAGCTCAATCCCTGTCCCCTGAACGCCTGCTGCAATATCTGGGGGCAGTGTGGTATCACCAAAGACTTCTGTGTCGACACCAACACTGGCTCTCCCGGGACGGCAAAGCCCGGCACCTACGGATGCATCTCCAACTGCGGCACCGAGGTTGTAAGGGTGACGGGAACGGGGCTATCAAGATTGGTTACTTTGAGGGTTACAACATGGGCCGCAAGTGTCTTTACCAAGATGCCTCCCAGATCGACACGTCAGCGTACACGCACGTCCATTTCGGCTTTGGCACGCTGAAACCCAATTTTGAAGTCGAGGTCGGCGACGTGCTTTCAGCGTACAACTTTGGAGAGTTCGCACGTATCAAAAACTCCAAGAGGATCTTATCCTTCGGCGGATGGGAGTTCTCCAACTCCCCGTCCACTTATACCATTTTCCGAAACGGCGTGACAGCTGCAAATCGTCTCAAAATGGCCACGAGCATCGCCAATTTCATCAAGAAGCAAAACTTGGACGGCGTCGATATCGACTGGGAGTACCCAGGGGCACCAGACCTCCCCGACATGGCGTCAGGGGGAAGTAAAGACGAAGGTCCCAATTACCTGGCATTCCTCGTCATCCTCAAGAATCTTCTTCCAGGCAAGAGCATTTCCATCGCTGCTCCCGCCTCATACTGGTACCTGAAGCAGTTTCCCATTAAAGAGATCGGCAGGGTGGTGGACTACATCGTCTATATGACGTATGACCTCCACGGTCAATGGGACGCCCACAACTCGTATTCACAGGAAGGCTGTTCCACGGGGAACTGTCTACGCAGTCAGGTGAACCTGACCGAGACGAAGCAGTCATTGGCGATGATCACCAAAGCTGGGGTCCCCGGATCCAAGGGCATCTTGGGCGTGACCAGCTATGGGAGGTCCTTCAAGATGGCCCAGTCGGGCTGCTGGGGCCCCAACTGCAAGTTCACCGGAGACCGAATCAACTCGAACGCGGCGAAGGGGATATGTACTGACACGGCCGGGTACCTCGCCGACGCCGAGATCGCTGAGGTTATCGCCAAGAAGACCCGTGTCGTAGCACAAGTCGTCGACACGGGCAGCAACAGCGACATTCTGGTCTACGACAACAACGAATGGGTCGGCTACATGAGCGCCGCCACCAAAAAGTCCCGGGCGTCGCTCTACGCTGCCTGGGGCATGGGGGGCACCACAGACTGGGCAACCGACTTGCAGAAATACCACACAGTACCCAAGCCCGCGGTGAGCTGGGCCTCGTTCAAGCAATTTGCCTTGAGCGGGCAGGACCCCAAGACGGACGTCACGCGGAGCGGCAACTGGACCGACTTCAACTGCATGGATCCACTCGTCACGGACATCAGAGCCAACGTCAACAGCCATTCTGCAAGATGGAAAGGCTTGAAGGCGGATGCGGCGTGGAAAGACGTGAGACGAATCTGGAGCAATACCGACAAGGGGAGAATGTCGTTCATGACTTCAGTTCACAACACCCTCAAGCCAGAGGCGGAGTGCTCAGCGTCAATCACGAGTGAGTGCGGCTGGTCTGGCTGCAGTAAGAGCATGGACGGGGCATTATCTGGGCCCGCGGCGCAGCTGGTCTGGAACTCGTTGAGGACCATTCATGAAGTATACAGGAGTTATTACAATGCTGTGCTAGACGTTGCTACGATTGGCTCCTTCACTCTGGACAACTTGGAGAACCAATTTGCCCCGGTCCCTCCAGAGAAGGACGACACCTGGCTCCTGTTTCTCATCAATATGCTCACCACGGGGACTCTTTTGGTTGCCGCACCAATCTTCAACTCTTTGATCAGTACAATGGTCAAGCAAGTTGTAGTGAACAACATCAAGGATGCCACAATGACCCTTGTCAGTCAGGGCACAACCATTGCCAAAGATCTGATGTCTGGAGGCAATCCGACGTGGACCCCCGAGAAACAGGACATCTTCTCTCACTATCTGGGCAATGCCATCGCAGGCTGGACTAAGGTTGCCTCGGCGACGCTTACGAAGTTGTTTGACGGCAGTGATACATCTCTCGACATCCTCGAGGAGGCCATGGCCGACGGCAGACTCATCTCCGAGCCCGGCGCGAATGAAAGTGGCGGTCTGAGCGATAACATCTTCAAGGCCTTTTACGGCTTCGCCATTCCCGCTCTGTGGCAAGCATCCCGGGCGTCTGTCTTCGTCGTCGACGCAGGCACCGATTGTAATGCGAATAATCCACTGAGCAATTATCTCAGCGAGAAGACCATGCAAGCTACGGGCGTTTGCTACGGGGGCAAGAGATACTACCTGGTTCATCTGGAGGGCGAAGCCTACGACTGCGGGGAGGGAGGATGCTTGGAAAGGAAGTTCTCAGCGCCCCCTGGTATTGGCAGCCTTAACGCCAAGGATTTCTATATTACGAAGGACGATCTTGTCAACGGAGCCGTGCGAACGCAAAAGGAGAACGGCGGGCAGCCCGTGGATACGACTGACATCCGCAAGATGGACCCGAACAATATTGAACTCACGGCCCCGGGCTTCATCCGCCTTCCCGTTTGCTCCCCAGAACGCGCCTTTCAGTCGTGGGATACGGCGCCCAAGGGGCATCGCTCCAGTCCGAACTACCCCTGCGACAACCCACCGGGTATAGACAACTGCGGTGACTCCTCGTTCGAGAACCAGTCGAGTGGAGCTTCGCCCAAGGTTGACGACTGCCGTCAGATTTCCAAGAATATCGAAGGTGACGGTAGAACCGAATGGACTACGCAAGTTGCCTTGGGTCAGCGCGCGATTGCCAGGTTTGGGAGCTGCCGGTTTGGCGTTGAGGCTACTGAGGTTCCTGGCAACGCTGACTTTAGAGTCGGCGGGCAAGATGTGATTGATATCATCAACGAGTCTATCAACCGATTTGGTGGAAACGGTGGAAACGGTAGGGTGGGTGCGAAAGGAACCATGAAGTGCAATGGCAGCGTGAAGAAGCAAGGAGTGAAATGGGGTATTTACTAATGCAGGTACGAGAAAGATAGCAGGATTGGAGGACAGATTGTAGATCAGTAAAATAAATAATTAGCGGCAATTGAGGACTGATGCCGAGTGTTACGACCCGTAAACAAGGATAACAGCTGAACGACCCACTTGGGCGTCGGGCGGCTAGGACAGGACATTTGTACCACAGGATCACGGATGATGATGATGATGATGATGTATTTAACGTCCGTGGTAAAGAGGGACGTGCCGGGCAAAGCCGACATGGTCTATGCTAATCTAAACTATT
>JABGMY010000988.1:0-15058 GCA_014705525.1 Colletotrichum sp. HC292
GAGCGTATCCTTCAGAACCAAGGAGAATCCCAGCCTCTTGGAAAGAACTGGGTTCAGTCTTTCATCAAGAGGAACCCATCCGTAAGGGTCCAGAGAAGCAGAGCAATTGATTCCCAGCGTATCAATGGAGCCTCAACTAATGTCATCAGGCAATGGTTCAAGCACCTCGCTATAACTTCGGAAGCACACATCATGAGCGCAGCCCTGGCCGACTCTGAGTCAAAGCTGTCCGCAAAGATGACTGAGCTGAAGAAGGACAGCGGCGCGAGTGAAGTGGAGAGCGGCGAGATCATCCACACTCACGAACACTTGCAACGCCATTTCACTCCACGTCAAGTCCAATTCGTGGCAATCGGAGGCTCGATCGGAACGGCGCTTTTCGTCAGCATTGGGTATGGCCTAATGCGTGGTGCAGGAAGCCTGTTGGTCGCGTTTGCTTTGCAAGCCTGCGTCATTGCCCAAGTCAACAATTCGCTGGCGGAGATGACTGTCTTCATGCCAATCAGTGCATCTTTTATCCACCACGCCAGGACCTGGGTTGATGATGCTTGGGGCTTCATGGTCGGCTGGAATTTCTTTCTCTTTGAGGCCCTTCTCATCCCGTTTGAGATTACGGCTTTGGATATGGTCTTGACGTTTTGGCGAAATGATATTCCTTCCGCTGCAGTCATCACGACATGCATCGTTCTATGCGTAAGTAGGGCTACAGTTTGCGTGTTCAATCTTGGTGATGTTGACGATAGGTCCTTCAGAGCGTGCAACGTGCTCGTTGTCAAGTACTTTGGCGAAACAGAGTTCTGGCTGGCTGGAGGCAAACTCCTGCTTATTTGCATCCTCTTCTTTTTCACCTTCATCACGATGGTGGGAGGCAACCCGCAACATGACGCCTATGGCTTCCGCAATTGGTCTAAACCGGTACAGCTTCGTTTTATCGATTTCCGTGTGACATATCCCATGCAATGATAAATACTGATCAAACTGCAAGGCCCCCTTCGTTGAGTATCTCGACACAGGCAACCTCGGTCGATTCCATGGCTTCCTCGCCGCGTTATGGCAGGCAGCCTTCACAATCGTCGGTCCTGAGTATTTGGCCACTGTTGCTGGCGAAGCCCAAAATCCTCGGAAGACCATGAAGTCTGCCTTCAAGTCCGTTTACTGGCGCTTTGGCATCTTCTTCATTGGCGGCGCACTGTGCGTTGGCATCGTCCTGCCGGCTAATGACCCAACTCTGCTCCGGGTGCTGAGCAACGGCGACACAGGCACTGGTGCGGCTTCACCGTTTGTCATTGCCATGAAGAACATGAATATCGGGATTCTCCCACATATTGTTAATGCTCTGCTTCTGACAAGCATCTACTCTGCTGGAAATGCTTACGTGTACTGCTCATACCGCAGTCTATACGGACTAGCTGTCAACGGACATGCGCCGAAATTTCTGACCAAGTGCACCAAGCAAGGCGTCCCTGTCTATTGCCTTCTGGTTTCGGTCGCGTTTGCTTGTCTATCTTACTTGAAGTTGGGCAGCGGTTCCGTTACTGTTCTGACCTGGTAAGCATGCACCTTGATTATCTAGCTGAAGTCCTCTCATTACTTCACGCGGATAGAGAACTGACTAGTGGCCAATTAGGCTGACGAACCTAATTACTGGTGGAACCTTGGTAACATACATCGTCATCTGCGTCAACTACCTATTCTTCTATCAAGCCCTTCAAGCCCAGAACTTCAACAGATCGGATCTTCCGTACATCGGGTACTTACAACCATATGGATTGGCCTTGGTGTGGCTCATTGCTGTCGAGCTTTTCTACGGTTACGCCATATTTCTTAAAGGCCGATGGGAAATTGGATCATTTTTCAGCAGTTATACTATGGCCATTCTTGCAGTTCTCCTCTTTGGTGGATGGAAGATCTTCAAACGCACACGGTTCATCAGGGCTGAGCACGCGGATCTAGTCGGAATTCGTCCTGCAGTCGATGAACACGAAGCGACCATGGTTGACAAAGAGGAGGTGGGATGGCGCCGACGCATGACCCAGGTGTTCAATGCTCGCTTTAGATTTGACCGAGATTCGAGACGCTCGGTCTAGACTGGCACGCAGGCTTGTGCTCAGGCGTGCACTTGCGAAATCGCTCAATGACGGGCTAGTGATATAGCACTTGAATATGGCAGAATCGGCCGTCAATATCATCAAAACATGCAGTCGATGTGTGTCCAAGTGCAATGCTCTAATATGGTCTCAACGGTTTAGCGACTGGAGACCTACGCCTAACTGCTAGCAGCTCCGTTGACAGCTTCTGCGAGCGACACCAGGATGAAACTAGAAGTTCCAACGGGACAAGCGCTGATAGTTAGCACCGTATATCCGAACGCAAAGTTCTCGAATTTTGAATCAATGTGTGACCGGCTCTGTTTGGGAACAGAGTGTTTGTAGGTTCATCCGGTCGAGCCGGCGTTGTGGGGCCAGCCAGCCGGCCTTGCCGGCGTATCCCCGCGCCGGAGGTTGACAATATCCGGGTGTTCGGAGAAAATCCCCGCTATCCTGCGCTTACTTTTGTCACCAGGGCTCATGGTCCCTGAAAGTGACATGCATGCTCTGTGACGAACTCTCAAGGATATGTCATGGCGCCGGCAGTCATTTGCGGGGTGTAGCCTTTCATCATGACAAGGTTTCTGACCGTCTTCCGCATCCCCTCTTTCAACTTTGAAGCATTCAAGTTGCTAGTAATCTCCATGGTGTCTTACTAACGAGCGACGGAGGCCCAGGGACGAGTCGATGACAAGGAGTAAGACGACAGCTGTTGAGTACCAGCGGCATCCCACAGGTCAACTCCTGCCAAGATTTCCGGGAGTCCCGACGGCACCGAGAGCATTATTCCCGAGCGACTTCGTCAATCTATTTCAACAAAAGCACGCGATCAAACACTTCGTATTCCGACTGCAAACGCTGCCGCAGCAATTGCGGACCTGGGATCTCGTTTCACGAACGATCGAAGTGGAGTTGTCCATGGATTGCTAAACTGCACTAGGGAAGGATCATCACTGAACCGGTCCCCTGCAGAAGCTCTCGCCGCAAGGTGGCATTGACGCGGCTGCAGAGGCTGTTTGCGTCTGACTGCCACTTGTCCGGGACTGGCCTGATGGCCGTTTGAGCTGGCGATAGTGTCAGAAGTGGCTTGTTCATCGTTCAACCTTAATTCAGCTAATGTGACACGACGCGAGCCTCGGAAGCTCCAGGAAAGCTACGACGACGGCAATTGACCTTTTTGAGATTGTCTGAACTTCAGCAAGCAAATCTCCGCGGCCGCATTCGTTCTCTCTCTTGGACCTCGGGAGCCCTCTCGGAAACCGCAACTCTCGCACCCGAGGTTGGCATTAGGTTTCTGCAAGGCGAACGTCTCCAACAGCTGTCCGCCTGAGGCTCATCACAGAGCTGGCCACCTGTGACATGTGCAAGCGCCCAACATGTCAGACGTCGGTTTTCGTGGTGAAGATCGGATACCACGCATACCAGTCGCCAACCTTTCGACGCGCTTCTCTCTCTCAGCCACCTATGCGGGGGAAGGGTTCAGCTGCGGCAAAGGGGGGTCGATCCGCCGCCCTTGGTTAGCTTGAGAGCTCAATAGTGGCGCTGTTTGGCGCATTCGGATCCAGGGGTCTGTGGCGGAATCCTCCTCTCTGAGCTCCTCTCCGCGACCCCCAAGACCCCCAAAGCCCCCTTCTTTTGCCCTCTGGCACGTCAGAAAACAAGCTACGTGGCAGGGGCCCGAGAGTGCCCAGACTTTAACGCGTTTGTTTCCCTGCCTTTGCCTACCAAAGAGCCGTGCCGACATCCGGGGCTGTGTCTGCGGGGTGGGCCGTGAACCCTGACGCGGTCATCCCGATTGGACCGAGACGAGGATAACGCGCGGACGTTCTGAGTCGAGACTTTCATCAGCCTCTCTCCACAATGGCGGCGGTGTAAAATATCTTGACGATTGGGTAATCTGTAGCATCACAAGCTTCGGATCGACCCATTCTTGGAGGCTCAACACTAGCTTAGAACTTATTTAAGGGATACCGCTTCCCCGCATATCGTTATGCTTCCTTATCACTCAGATCTTCGGACTTTGATACCAATAACAAACACTGTCTTTTCATTCCTCACAAGAAAACATCATGAGCTACTACGGCAACAACAACCAGGGCGGCGGTTACGGCCACCAGGGTGGAGGCTACGGCGGTCCCGGCGGTCCCGGCGGCCATCAGGGCGGCGGCTACGGCGGTCACAACCAAGGCCCCGGCGGTGAAGCCAAATCTTACTACAACGAACAACAAGGCCGCAATGAGCAGCAACATCAGCAACAAGGCTTCGGATACGGCCAGGGCCCCAACCACCAGCAGAACAACTTCTCTTCCCCTCCCCCTTACCAGAACCAGGGAGGTTACAACGAGCACAACCGCAACGACGGACCCGGAGGCTACGGCGGCCCCGGTGGCGAGCAGGGCGAAGACGGTGAGCGTGGTCTCACCGGTGCCCTTGCCGGAGGTGCTGCCGGCGCATTCGGTGGCCACAAGGTCGGCGGCAACTTCGGCCACAGCAAGACCAGCACTTTCATCGGTGCCGTAGCTGGTGCCTTTGCCGGTCACAAGCTCCAGGACGGTGTCTCTGACTGGAAGCACGAGCGTGACGACAAGAAGGAGGAGGAGAAGCGCAGAGAGGAGGAGGAGAAGCGTAGACACGAGGAGGAGGAGAGACGCAGGAGAGAGGACCACCACCGCCCCGAGGAGCACCACCACCATGAGCGCCGTGGCTCCGGTGATCGCCCCCGCGGCGGTAACTTTGCCGGCGGCTTCACCGGCTCTTCCCGCGACGTCCGCATTGATGCCCACGGTGACTACAACCTCCGTGCTTCCTGCAAGCGCCGCGACGGCGGATGGCAGGACAGCTGCATCAGCCTGAACCGCTACTTGGAGAATGACCAAGGTAGCTTCCGCTGGACTTCGGGCGGCGGTGGCGGCGGCGGTGAGCAGAACTACACCGTCCAGCAGGGAGACACTCTTCGCAACATTGGCGACCGCTTCGGTGCCAGCTGGGAGGAGATTGCGAGACACAACAACATTGCCAACCCCGACCAGATCTGGCCCGGTCAGAACCTCCGCATTCCCGGACGCGGCGGCGGTGGTGGCGGCGGCAACTTCGGTGCCTCGGCCCGGGATGTGCGCCTCGTTGACGGCGGACAGCGCCTGGAGGCGGAGCTGTCCCGTCACGGACAGTGGGTCCGCGCCTCCATCAACCTGGATGAGAAGATTGGAAACAACGACGGCACCCTGCATTACGTCTAAGGGTGGTCGAACTATCACGGCCGAAAACAAAAAAGCGATGTTGAACCGGTTTGATTTTAGCGGCACCGGAATACTAGATTATAAGGATTGAACTATTGGATAGGCTCAAAGCAAATGACGTTTGATCAACATAATGAGTGCCCATGTGAATCCACCGATGTCTATATGTCCTCAAATGATGCTACAAATTGGGTGAAATACCACCAGTAACGATCATTTTTATCGTCAAATAATCTTCCAAGCCGTATTTGCTGCCCTCACGACCCACACCGGAATGCTTTACACCTCCGAATCTGAAAAGTTGTCAATCCTCGTTCTACATGTATTCGTCCGGCCGGTGTGGGTCACTTACGGAGCGGAAGCATCGGAGATGACTCCGGTATTGATGGCCACCATGCCGAACTCCAGCTGTTCCGATACGCGATGCGATCGTCCCAAATCATTTGTAATGAGGTATGATGCCAATCCTGCCTCGGATTTGTTGGCTCTCTCGATGACTTCTCTCTCAGTCTTGAACTTGGTCAAGGCCGCCACGGGACCGAATGTCTCCTCTTGTGTGACCTTCATGGAGTCGTCGACGTCTCCCATGATCGTCAGCTCATGGAAGTTCCTACCCACAGAAGGGAGTCGCTTTCCTCCGATAAGAATCTTTGCATTTTTGCTGACGGCATCTTTGATGTGCTCCTCAACCTTCGACACTCCGTTCGTAAGGGGTCCGTGAGTGACCGATGCATCTGTACCGTGACCGACCTTGAACTTGCCGACTTCTTCAACTAGTCTTTGAGCAAACCTGTCATAGATGCCTTCCTGGACGAAAATACGGTTGGCGCAAACACAAGTCTGGCCAGTGACCTTGAACTTGGAGACGAGGACGCTGGAGATGGCAACCTCGAGGTCTGCGTCGTCGAAAACGATGAATGGTGCATTACCACCCAGCTCCAAACTCAGCTTCTTCAGAGTGTCGCTCGATTGCTTCATCAACAACTTGCCAACTCGAGTCGAGCCGGTAAAAGAAATCTTCTTCACGGTGTCTGACTGACATAGAGCAAGACCGAGTTGAGGGGTGTTCTCCAAAGCCGTGACAACATTGAGAACACCAGGAGGAACGCCGGCACGCTCAGCTAGGACCGCAAGGGCGTTCGAAGAAAACGGCGTGAGACCATCTGACTTCATCACAACCGTACCTCCGGCTGCAAGAGCGGCAGCGACCTTCCGGGCACCCATAGCAAGAGGGAAGTTCCAGGGATCGATCAACCCATATACACCGACAGGCTCCTTGATAACACGGGTCCTGTAGTTCGGGTTGCTGTGGGGAATTACGTCCCCATAGATCCTAGAAGCTTCTTCGCCGAACCACTCGAAGAAGCTGGCTGCGAAAAGAGACTCGCCCTCGGCATCACCCTTTGCCTTGCCGTTTTCGGCGGTGTTGATCTTGCCGAGATCCTCCTTGTTCTCAGCCAGAAGCTCAAAGATACGCTTGATGATGCGCCCGCGCCGTCGGCCTGACGTTACCCTCTAGGTCGGAAAGGCCTTGGAAGCGGCCTCAATGGCCTTGTTCAGGTCATCCGTGTTGGACTCGGGGCATGTCCCGATAAGCTGCTCTGTTGCCGGATTGGTGATTTGAAAGATCTTGTTTGTTGTTGATGGGACCCATCGTCCGTTGATGTAGGACTTCTCGACAAAGAGGCTGGGGTATTTCAAAGAAGACGCGAGGGAGGGTGACATTGTGTAAGGAATGAGATAAGATGAGACGGACGTGATGGGTACTGAAGATTTGACGCTTGTATAGAAGGAATAATGCGTCTGTCTTGGTATTCTCACTGGCAATACTTGTTGAGGCTCGTTTTATGCCTGTCATCTGGGAGAGACGTGCATCGTCATACTTACAAGAGGGTGTCCGACCCTTGCTGCGCTACCCGAAAGTAGTAAACCAAATGAGATCCGATTACTCCGCACACCTGAGCGGGGTTCGGGGTCGGGAGGGGCATGCAGGTCTCGGCTTTGGTGGGGTGAGCGCGACCAGGATCGGAACCCTCTCGGCTCGGGATCCGATTGTGCTGCACTACACGGAGCTGAAGCCAAGGGCGCGGTCAACTCTCCGCATGGGGCTCTTCATCGAAACAATTACAAGGCTGGAATGAAGAGCATGTGAACCACAAGCGCCAAGCCAATGACTATCTCATGGCTATCTTTTGAGTTGATGCCCGACATGAATCATACTTGCGAAACCATCTCGGGTCGGGGAGCAAGAAACCGGCCAAAGAGCCAATCATGGCAATCTCCGGACCTCATTCTTTCTAGGTTTGGGGTTTTGCAAGAGAGCAACACGGCCTAGACTCCGTGTTGCCGTCCTGGTGGTCTCCCTATATCATCTTTGACAACGAAGCCGTCGTGGGAGTTATCTTGATGAGCAAACCAAAAGTACAAGAAGACAGAAACTCAAGACCAGCTTCAACACTCAATACTCCCAATTCACACGCTCTACATTGAGAATCATACTTCCAGTCATGGCCGAAGTTGTCTCTGCCACTCCATCTCCCTTGGCCAAATTGAGCTTCAAGCCTATCATTAAGGATGAGCTGAGGCCAACATCTTCCGAGCGGCCCACCCTCACTTTCAACCCAGACCAGCACCTTGCCTTCGTCGAAGATCCCAAGAAGCTCACTCTGAAGGATGTTTCCCTCCCGGAAGACATCGGCATCTCCCCTGTTGCCTGTTCAGAGCTGTTTCCACTGTTGACAGAGAAGGCCATCCAAATGATGAGGCAGGAGATCTTTACGACGGAGGTATGGGAGAACTGCTTGCACAGCACTTCTTTCGCCCCTTGTCAACTGCGAGGTCATTGTCCGAAGTAGGGAACCCCACTTTCACGACACGTCGTTCACTAACTCTTCCAATAGATATGCACCATTCATGGACCAAGCCTGGAACAATCCGAAGACTCTTGAAGTTATCTCCAAGGTTGCCGGAGTGGACCTAATCCCGAACATCCAGTACGAAGTTGGCAACATCAACATCTCCATCCAGAAGGCTGCCAGTGATGAGGACAAAGCAGCTGCGAAGAATGGGGACGACACTTCGGTCACCAAGTGGCACTACGATGCCTTCCCATTCGTGTGCGTTGTGATGATGAGCGATGCTACCAACATGCTTGGAGGTGAGACCGTTCTCAAGACCGGTGCAGGGGAGGTCCTCAAAGTCAGAGGTCCTCAGATGGTAAGCAAGACATCGCTGTGCCTAAGTGTTTCTCCGCTGACGCTTTTCAAGGGCTACGCTGTGATTCTTCAGGGGAGATATGTCGAGCATCAAGCCCTGGCAGCTATTGGCGGCGCCGAGCGCATCACGATGATTACTTCCTTCCGCCCTCGTGACCCTTGCGTCAAGGACGATTCTGTCCTCACCTCAATCAGACCGATCTCGGAGCTGTCCGAGCTCTACTACCAATGGGCCAAGTACAGGGCGGAAGTTGTCAGGGCACGCCTAGATGTCATGTTGAAAACACTGGAGGAGGATCATGATGCCGGAAAGCAAACAGATATTCGAGGCATCAAACAATTCTTGCTGCGGAACGAGGAGTACTTCGCGATTACCAACAAGGAAATTGTGGAGACAAGAGAGCCCCATCGAACATGGGAAGGATATTAAATATCCATGACTGATCAAACTTCTGGGGACATGGTCAGGGTAGTTGAGAAATAACATGAAGGCTCTGGAATAAATTTGATCATTTGACGGGGGAGTTCAAAACCTCTGCTTCAGATGGTACTCTTCATTGAAATACCTTACACGCTTTCATAATTACCCAGAAGAAAATATGCCAGCCCAACAACACTATTATTCAACAATCGAAATGCGAGTTTGGGCCTCCAACCAATGTCAGGTCTCACGAATTATTTCCAAGACCTGGTGAAGACAGTTTCCAACTCTTAGAAAGTGATTAAGGCTGACTCTTTCCCTCGACTTCCATTGTGGCTTGAAAGCTTGCGGTGCAAAGGAAGCGCCGAATGTTGCTTGGTTAAATCATTTAACCTCGTCTTCATAATTCCCAAGGCTACCCTCACAGTCATCCCTGCTTGAAAGCACCGTAACAGCTGCATAGCTTGGAGTCTTACGATACTTTCACCTGTCATATCACGTCTCCGCCCTTCAAGGTTCATATTCTTCAATGAAGTTCGAGAACCGTTTGAGAACACGTTCTATCTAGCTTGAGGCTGTTCTTACATGTTGCCTAGCAGGTCCCTCCGTGACTCGGGCTCTTCCCTTGCGAGATAGAGAGATAGGGCCCTCACGGCTGCATGTTCGCGTATCGAACAATTGATAATCGATATTGCTTGAAGTCAACTACGGCTCAGTACCAAATTGCGTCCATATTAGAACTTTTAACACGATTCTGGCTGTGTGAGTCGACCGAAGGATTCTAATGACGACACAAAGCAAAGAACAGTCGCACAGTAAGGATTCATCTTTCAGCAATGGTCGCCAATAAAAGGTGAACGGCGTTGACTTTAGCTGTCATATTTGAGTGAGTGAGACGTTACTGGCAAAGAAAATAAGGATGTGCCTCAGAAGGGCTGGATCACGGCCGAGGTCCAACGAAATAAATGAGAAAGGGTGACAAATTGCGCCTACTTTCCACCCTGGGGCTGAAGATGCGGTGGATTTCCAGGTATCATTTAATGGTCGTCTTTTGCAGCCTAATTGGTCAATGTACTTCCAGCACGCAGGTATCGACATTGAAGCAGGGTCAAGAACATAGCACGTGATGCCCAACGGCGGCCCCATGACAGGAGAGTAGAGGTATGATCAACGTAAAAGTTTAGCGGCGTTATCAATATGGTTATGGTTGATATTGGAATCAGAGGCGGCATCTGAACACATAGTTATGACTTTCTGCAGCCGATCAAGGCTTGGAAAAGGACCAAGTTCATCGTACGAAGAGACCATATCATTCTTACCCCGCGGGCTTATTTAGTGACTCATAGCCTATAGTCCGATTTCTTTCTGCCACTCTCGTCTCTTTAGGAGAACTCCCTCGTTCTCGGCACATTTTAGCTTCCAGAACTCCTTCAGACTTTCCATCCATCTCGTCATATCTTCTAGGACCGCCTCAAGCTCTTGCTGAGACAGGTCCGACATTGCTACGGCTGCCGCCAGGTAGTGTCCGAATCGTGGATTCATAGGACCCTGGTAACGCAGAGGGTGTGGTATGAACTTTGTCTTGTACCAGTGATCAAGCGCCAGCTGGTACCGTTTGTTGAAGCCACTGGATGCTAACATCATCCGGGGCAACCAGTCACGATCTTCCCAGAGTATACAGGGCTTTCCATCAGGCATTGGCAATTGGAACGTGTCCACCAAAACATCAGCTACCTCAGCCAATTCCCAATTGAAAATGCCATACTGTTGTACGTCAATTTTTCGGTAGGTCTTCTTCGGGGGTTGGAGCCCGTCCTTCCCGACGCAGTCCAGCATGTACCCAAGGCCATTGCCATAGCCTCTGTTCCAGTCACCCGGAAACGTCTGAAGGAATATCTCAGCCATCTTGGGGACGTCCTTGGCGATCAAGGCCTTGGTCATGTCCTCTTTCAAACATTCAAAGCGAGGAAGCCTTCCTGTAGGTCCAGGTTGCGCTGTGACGGTCTCATCGGTGTTACTTGGGTGAGGTGCCAAATTTTGCTTCATGAATTTAGTGCGACAGACGTCGACGATCGACCGGGTGTATGCCTTGAATGTAGCAATTTGGTTCTCGTTCGGGTTCTTAGGTTGCATTGCAACGCCGTTTGTGAATGTTGACGATTCGATGACCGGTTGTGCGAAAAGTGAGCCCCATGCACGCTCCCTATGCCTGTGAGAATCAAGGCAAGCATTCTAATGGTGGTCCTCGTTAGCTGCCGCCATGTCGGGGGTGTTGAGAGAATGCCGTTTGACGAAGGAGAGGTGAGGTGATGGACTCGGGAGTCTCCCCGTTTGCTTGCCCTCTAAATGACGTGCCCTAGACACGCAAGAGTCTTGAACAATATAGAACAGTCAAGAGAGTTCTACCGAAGCTAGAAACGACGAACTGGAATACCCGAACCGTCACTTGGGAGAGAAGTGATGTGATATGAGGAAGGGTAGTTAGCCGGCTTCTTCATATACACATGGATTTGCTGGCCATAGAGGTTTTCCTATGGGGCCTGAACCATCCGGGTTGCTCTTTTCCATGACTCCTTGCCGTCATACGTAAGTCCAAAAAGGTACGTGTACGACAGCTGGCAACTGCTCTTATTACCGTTAAACGCTCAATCACTTCGCTCTTACGACATCAAATGCCGCCTTGAAGCAGCCCCTCGCGTTCTAGGCTAGTGACCGTCGTTGTGTATAATTACTGCTGTACGCTGGCTTATCGGGAGACGAAAGGAGCGGCTCGTCCATAAAAAGATTTGAACTGCCCGGGTCATTGACATTGAACCATTGCGGGGCCCAACAATGCTTTTTACGAGCCCAATTTGCCGAAACATCGAAGCAGTCTGATGCGTGGACGATATTCTTATTGGCTAGTTATTGAATTGATTGTTGAAAATGAGCGAGCGAGACCTCCCAGTTTCCCCGTGCTAGAGCGACTAAATTTTCCTGTAGCTCTACTCGACCTTGATATCGTCGTCGTCGTTTCTATCGTCGTCGTCGCTTCTTTCGTTATCGTCGCTTCTTTCGCTATCGTCGCTTCTACTATTATTATTACTTCTATCATTATCGTTACTTCTATCTTCTTAATCGCTCCTATTATCGTGATCGTTTCTATTGTCGTCGTCGTCTTCATCATTACTCCTATTATTACTATTATCTTCTTTAAGAGTAATTAAATACACAAGTAATATAGCCGCTCAGACACAGGAGGATTAGGCGGTCTCTATACTGCTGCTAATGTGGTTACTACCCACATCGCCGACTTCACGTTGTAATGAATACTGCCAGACGCAGTTATGCAGCAGTCAACAAGGTGTGCCTGCAGGCGGTAGATAACCTACTATACGAAAGTATGATGAAACTTAAAGGGGAAAGCGGTATGTCGATTCTATTCGCCACCTCTCAAAGAGAACCGAGCGAATCAGTTGAGAGTGTCCTGTTGTCTCCCGCTGTGCAGCAAAGCCTTCGAGCGCACCGCCGTTACCATATGATTAATAACCAAGCTTGACCCCGCACGTGAAGAAGGATACAATGGCGATGTGTTAAGTCGCGATTGAAAGACTGCGTTCGCGACCATAACAACGAACAGCCGTTTCTGAGTCTTAGCGGGATACGGATTACCCTTGTCCTCAACGCATGGCGTATTGAAAAAATTGGCGGCATCGAGTTTGAGTCTACTAACAGCCTTATCAATCACCTCTTGTTGTCAGAAGACAAAAGCGGCATGAAGGGCTGGAGCGGATTTTCCATCATTGCAATTCCTTGCAATATTTCTAGAGATGAGCCGTCTTAACGTTGATCTACCCAGCGTGACCAGAAGCGATACTACAGCTTCTCTCAGCCCAATGTTTCCTCGAGGCTTGTTTGATATCCGAGGTCCTGGACATATTGAAAGTCATTTGCCCCCAGTCCGAGTTCGAGCGCTTTGGGGGTTCAAATGTCAACGGGAAAAGGTTCCAGGGGACCTTTGCTCTAAGAGCAGAGAACGTGAGATTGACACAGGTCTTGGTTCTTGCGGGATGCTGCAAGCTGAAAACCGGAGAATAGAGAATTTCACTTTCTGGAGGGATCGCTTGATCGTTTGGAAGCAGGATTAGGGGAAGAGAAACTCCCAGTAATCTGCCGTAATAGTGATATGAGAGATCCTGGAGACGAGAGAACCCCATTGGGAGTGGCAGAGACATTAGAGAACGTGAATCCCAAGCCACTATAGTCCTAGCAAGAGAAGGCAAATGCTATGGGAGATGACGGTGGAAAGAAGCGATGGTAATATGGAAGATAACTACTGAATTTCTATCAGATGGGCGGGTAAACAAGCCAATTCCCCCCATGCACTATGAAGTGACCGGAGTGAGTCAATGGTATGGTTGAGTTATGCTTAGCACCAATGAACTTGAGTATGTACCCATCAATTTATGCCCGTCGATCGTAGCTACCTTACTTCAACGTTGAATCGGTATGGTCTCAGTCGGACGATTTCGTGCCCAAGACATTACTCGTGCCTGACTGGATTCCAGGCTCGGTTCTGAACCGGAGCTATTCCTCTTTGAAGTAGAGAACATCCTTTTAATGACCTGCCACATCTTATCCCAGTACTTGGTGGCGACGATGACGTAAACAACATAAGCCAAGATGATGGAGGAGGACAGGATTAGGAACGCTTGCAACGGTCGTCGAAAAGCATTCGCAGCAGGCAAACCAGTCACCATGGCAGCAAGTAGGATAGGGAAAAAGATCTAGCAAGGAGTGGAGCGTCAGAGAAGCCGGATAGAGTTTGTGCCCATGGACGGAGAACTTATGAATAAAAGCACTGTTAGCCTTTGCAGTGGCCTTTCTGAACCTCTTCGCGATGCGGCTAGCCACAATATGTGGCGATGGACCTGTGCCTGAATGAGTAACAGCGGTCATGAGACTTGACAGGGCCTTCGCTGATGACTTACTTGCTCATTCTCCATTTTGCATCTCTCCCTCAAATTGTTCATCGCTCACTGGCATTCTTTAAGCTCACGAAATGTTGACCGGATATCCCAAAGAGACTCCATTATTCGTGCGCTTAGCTCGCTATCCTCTACATTCAGGAGAACTTCGGTGTGATGATCTTCAAATTGCTTAAAGGCTTCTAAAGAGGCTGACAGTGCCTGGCATAAGCCCAGCAGAAGATCGTCTGTCTGGTGATACCAAACAAGGTATGACCTTCGGGCCTCTACTCCGATTTCGAGGCCATGAAACAATGCCTCATGCTGGCGTAGTAGCTGGGGAGGATGTCAGCATCGAGAAGTAAAGGGGCTGCAGTTCAGGCATACTTCTTCCTCGATAGAACTTTCAAGATTCAAACGCACTTGGGCCCATTCCTGTTTGATTCTCTTGACTCGAAAGCTTACAACTAGCAGAAAGTAATGTCGAGGTCGCGTGGAGAGGTCTGGTCCGCTAACAAATGTCCACAGCTGATTGGGTCATCCTCGTCGTAATCACGAAACGAAAATGTCTCGTCGTCCGTTTCAAAGAAGTTATCTGCAAAGCAGTAGCCTGTCCATTTCGTATCATGAAACCCAATGATAGCTATAGATATATGAGCCGTGTGCAAAAAAGGCTCAGCTTCTCTTCTAGGCGACTCGAAAAGCTCGTTGGCTAGGAATGATAGATTGGTCGACCGCCGCAAGGGCTGGTTTCCAGCAGTGATTCGACTTTCTAACAGTGGGGTTTTGTGTTCGCGCCAGGCAAAAAATGGAAGATGGAAGGAAAGACAGAAGGGGGCAGCCCCATATCTCTGTCATTGGAGAGTTAGTTGTGACATCGTCGAAGGACTGAGTGACAAACCTCGATTGACACGCCGATGTGTGTTTGGCAAATGAGATGCCTGAACATCGCATCGCGTACGGCCGAAGCTTCTGACTGTGAATAATACATTGCAAGAACGAGAGCTACGCTGGGTTCAAGTACGTCGATGTATCTTAGGAACGTCAGCCGATATCCAGTAGGTGGTAAGTCAAAGCACCCACTTTTCGACCACCCCTGCATTTCGACCACAATGAATTGATGCCATCACAATCACCACCGCTTTATTGAATC
>JABGMY010000989.1:0-33043 GCA_014705525.1 Colletotrichum sp. HC292
ACTTATTTCCTAATTAGGTAATCTGTATTGGCGGCTTTGAGTCACGTGTTCTATGGATTTGCTTTGTTATATTGGCCAACAGGGCAAATCAATCAATACTGGCGAAGGGGCAATCAAACCAGTCAAATCTTGGCGTTATTTAATTTATTGGCTTTAGCGGCAGCGCTGTCTGTAATGCGGGAGACTTCCTGGAAGGGAGAACCTGGCGATTTTACTCCGGAGACTGACGCGAGATGAATAGCGCTGAATTGTTGTGGAGATACCTTTATTCTAGGTATCATTATTACGTATCAAAGGCCAGTTCTAAATAGTATCCCAGACGAGACGCTCCCATGTGTGTTGGCGCTTTTTGGTACATGAGGCTTGCCCCTAACGATTTCTTATGATTTAGCCTTGCAGGCATATTACCATACCAGGTGCAACCCTGCCTATGTTATCAGACCTCTTGAAGTGATGGACGCTCTGAGATCATTCAGTTCGAAATCATTGTATGGACTTTTGACACTTCTGGCATGCAGCGGTACTCCAGTCACTCAACTCAAGCCCACACGGATGATATGCAGATAAGGGCTAGATGGATGGAGCCGAGACATGAGAGCCTATGTTCCAATGCGTATGCGAGAATACCCTTTGCGTTCGTCAAACAGGGAACCGTATGCTCCTTAGGAGGCTAGAAACTCGTGGTCTTTGCCCAGTCCAGCTTCCGTCGACTAAGTCTGGGGTGTGCATGAAAGCGTGAGATGGACATCGAAAACGCGATGGTAAAAGTACATAAAGTCCCCTGTTCCATGTGTGAAGTATATCGGGAAACATCGGAACGTTGAGTCACTACTGCTGGCGTTAGTCCTTCAAAGAATTTCTCATATTTGAGCTTTGCGAACCCCTCCTGGCTCACTCTAGCAAGGTCCTACAACCGACTATCTTGTCATTTCCGCGCCCACTCGTCATAAGAGGAATGATCTCGCGAAGTTATTACTATTCAGGCAAGGTTACAGTCAAACTGTGCATCTCTCCTGGCTTAAACATGCTGGACTTGGTGACAAAGATGGAGGTAGCGGGAACAGAGACAAACAAGTTATCCTCGCAGGCTCCGGAGGTTCAGGCAAGAGCACTGAGCTTGAGATGACAGGACGTCTTTGAATACATGCGAGCCCATAATTGTTGACGTGTCTGTTATGAGAACGAGTAATGGGATGTCTGAAGACACCGCCATAGCTGTCGCGTCGCTGCGCATTACCAGGTGAACCTCGGCAGGCTTAACAACATCACAATAGCGGGCAATCCAAGCCGCCGTGCTCACTAATTCTGGCCATCAATGACATTTTAAACACCACAGGGGCTATATACGTCGGACCAAGTCAGGCGTCTCGCGATTGTCCCAATGAAAGTGAAAGGATTGGGAGACCAGGCAGACGAGGACCTAGAATACCTTTGGGTGAAGAATTCCCGTGTGGATTCATGTAATGGCTCGAGAAAACATGAGAACCCCTCTGACTCCATCCACTTGGTCACAGAGGCTTCTCTGTGGCCAAGTCCATCCTGGTCGTCGCGAATGTCTCCGTCAGAGTTGTACGGCAGTCGAAAAAGTATGTCCAGATGCAGCAATCTACATACATTGTGAGAAGGAAACAGGACGATCTGGCAGACTACTTCGAGTTCATCAGCGCATGCATGGCACATGGACTTGACAATCGCTTTTCAGAATGCACGATGCAAGTTCAAAAGCCTTGAGCCGTCCAGCAAGCCAAGGTTCAAAATATCTCCGGGGACCTTTCTCATAGTTATCTGAAATCATGCCTACTTGTATGCCTCAGCGTGTGGACTCGAAACAGCAAGCCTGTTCAATATCCCGGGAGGATATGCAGGCCAACGCACAGTGTTTAGTGGTGCCTTAGCTTCAGGTCTTCAAAAACGGTTCAAAAGCTCTCGCTGCTGTCCACGGCTTGCGTGAAACGGCTTCTTTATCTTGCTCTGAGTGCCGGGCTCGCCTGGCTGTAAAGTTGTGTGTCCGAGACAAGTTTTGGTCCTGCATGTAGGCCCCGGGTTCGGCGCCGACAGAGAGTCCGTGTTCTGTCTTGCAGCTGTGGATCGAAAAACTCCAACTGCCGGGGGAGCTTTTGTGGGCCCCGGTACACCTTCACGGACTTCGGCCTTCTCAAAAGTGGGTCACTGAAATTAAAGTGTCAGCGGACAGCGGTACAATGCAGTGAATTAACCGGAAGCACTCAGGTACACCGGGAGACAGGTTCAGAGTGAAGCCGATCATAGCGAGCAGGCGGGCTTTGAGCAACGCGAAAGTGGTGAGGGTTAGCTCTTCTCGAAACCTACTCATCCGGTTTGAGCCAGGACTTTCTGACGCCCCATGGCATTCAGAATGACTTATTGCAGTGCTCTTGCTGCATTTCTTTTTTAGAAGGTGACATTTTTCTTCACTTGTAACCTTGGCAAGTTTAGAAAACAGGGGAAGCGTTCGCTAATAACACTGTTGCTGAGAATCTGGACCTTAACAACAGAAAGTGGGTCTATGTACTCCCTGAGGTGGTCTACAGAAGCATACCTCGGCAATATTAAACCTAACCGCACTCCTTGCATAGTACACCGAGGGATTCGGGTGATGTGGTTGAACCGGTCCGCAACTTATGGCTCCTATCACCACACTGAGGTATTCGGTTTATGTGGTTGAAGCGCCCCGCGACTAAGGAGCCTACCCCCTGGTTCATTAAACCCTAATTGCCCCAGCATCCGGCTCTTCGCCACAGAGTCTGCGGGTTGGGATGTTACGTTTTCTCTTCACCCTCGTCGCTAAGAAAGATGTTGCATTTATTGCGTAGCCAGGTCATCCGAAGTGGTACAGAGCGACTTCATTCTGAGTGCAAAAGTCTTGAGATTTTATCTCCCACAGTAGAGTCATTGCAGCACTAGCATCGTCGCTCATCTGGGTGAGGTTATCAAGACGGATAAAACTATAGAACTGGGTGGGGACATACAGGCTAGTCGTGTGTTCGTTATCTGGGATAGGAACGGCCTTTCACGGATGTGAACTTGTCGACAACCCCCAATCCCGTAGCGGCCGGCCATGCGCACTTTTTGACGCCGAATCCAAAAAGCTGGCACTATTCTACCACTCAGCTTCTTTATAAACCATTGAACAGCACTTCTTCACAAGGCGCAGGGCAGACTTAATCTCATCAACATTTCGAGAAGAGTTTTCCTTTACTTATTTACCTAACTATTTTACCTGCCTGTTCCCAAGATGTCTCCTCTAACGACCGATGTGCTCATTGTCGGCGGCGGTCCTGTGGGCCTACTCACGGGAATTGGCCTCGTGCAGCAAGATTTCGACTGCCTGGTGATCGGTATGTTGTCCTCGCCCATTATCGTTATTTGTCCCTAAAGTCTGCCAAACCAAAACACCGTCTAGGCCCTGCACATGGGTCTATGTGGTAGATGCCTTCGAGGCGCTTGTGGCTGATGCATGCAGACAAACGAGATCGTGAGACTCAGGCTTCATATGGCCGCGCAACCACCCTGTACCCTAGAACTTTAGAGCTGCTCGAACAGCTCGACGTTACTAGTGCTCTACTCCAGGAAGGGTTTGTGTCTCGTGCCAACACGAACTACAAGGATGGGGAAAGGGTCAACGAGAGAGGATGGAACGTGATGTTTAGCCACTGCAAGTCGAGCTTCCATGATTACGCCTTAAACATTCGACAACGGTACTGGGAAGACGTGTTCCGCAATCGGTACGAAAGCTACGGCAAGGCTGTCTGGTTCGGATGGAAATTTCTCCAGTATGAAGTGGACCAGACTCCTGGAGACGGTTACAACGTGACTGCTACCATTGCTCATGAGGTCGATGGCGACATACGAATTCGCTGGTATACCTTGTCGAATCTCATGATGTAAGGGGCTGGCCCCTAGGCTTGTTCAACGTAGAGGTGCCGTCGATTGACTATTCTAAGCTGAAGAAGGAAGAAATAACTTTACAAGGGTAGGCACCTAACAGCGGTGAAGCAGGCCGGGTTAGGCGGCGTACTGCGGCAGAACAGTGGGTCCAACGGAGCCGGATCTCGGTAACTGCTCCGGCGAAGCCGGAGATATCAATCCGGGCTCTAGCCCGTGACACATGATGACCGTTGCTGACCAGAGCAGTAAATACCTCTTGGGAGCTGAGGGAGGCGCTTCATCAGTTCGCCAGCTTTCCGGCATTCCGGTCGACGCGGATCCGACCACGTACGAATGGATTCGAATCGACGGCAAGATGAAGACGGATATGCCCGATGCTGATATTGGGTTCGCTTCCATCGAGACTATCCGCCACGGGAACATACTATGGGTCAAGCTAGATCGGGACGTCCATCGAATTGGCTATGCGCTCACGCCCTCCATTTTGGCCAAGTATCCAAACGGCTCAATCTTGCTCTGAGCGCTGGATCTGAGCCGGCCTGTGGGTCTCGGGTCCGGCGCCGAGTCCGTGTTCCGTTTGCAGCTGTGGATCGAAAAACTCCCACTGCTCACTGCTGTGGGAGCTTCGTCGGCCCTGCCTTTTTGGGTCACACAGTGTGGATATGTCCTCGGAGTTCTAGAAGTGGGTCGTTGTACCAACGCACCGCTGCGACTGCGGTGTACATCGGCCCACTTTTCAGAAATCCTCACAGTGCAGTGAATGAACCGAAGCATTCAGAGGCCCCCAAGGTCCTGCTGCGGTAGGTGAGCAGCAGGATGCCACCTCACCCCCATTTTGACTCGGAGACTTTCAAAAATCCTGTGGACATTGAAATGGTTGGTTCCATGCTTCCACTGCTTCTTTCTGGCAGATGACTTTCTCCGCTACATTTCCAGAATCTTTGAGGAGGGTGATGGTCTAAGACATCGTCATAAAGGAGACCACCAACAGCTTCAGTCGCAACCATGAGGAGTTTAAAAGACAGCGGAAGCGTTCCCTGACCTTGAGGAAGAGCACACCGTCACTGAGTGTCTGGTTTAACATGAGGAACCTCAAGGTCTTGTATGTCAACGGACGACCTAGAATCTATCGCAATCTCCATCCCGAAGACGTTGCCTCTTAAATCGACTGCTACATCATGGACGCTGCCATGACCATGATGAGGGAGTGCCTTCCCAATCCTCTTACTGAGGCGTTGAGGTTGCTGAACGCCCAGGTGCGCCAGCTACAACAAAAGAGTGGGTCAATGTGCTCGCTGGGGTGTACAATGGCCCACATTAATTCTTCCAGCTGCCATTCCACCACACCCGTCTAACCTGATGGCCACCAAAACTCACATCGTCGCCTTGACCGAGGACGCATCCACGATTGTCCCTGCGCAACAAAATCGTTAGCTCATTAAGCACAAACAACACGACCCCACGTGCACTTCGGCCATGTCTCGTTTCCGCGATATGATGTGAATGGACCCTCCGAAAGTCCATCCAGGAATTCAGAAATGTATGAAGTCGTCCCGATGAACTGAAGCTACAGCTTTCCAAGGCCTCCAGCTTGTGTCCGGACGAGCCGCCGCCGGCCTTTGTGGGCCACGGCAGACTCCACGTCTCCGGCGCGAGCAAAGTGGGCCGCGCTCCGTCGCGGGACAAACTCCAAATGTTAGATGGACGGTGTGTGGCCCGGCACCTGTACCAGCAAGTCGTATGCCATCAAGCAATGAGAGAAATCAACCTGTGTGTGCGTGGAGCCCAGTTGAGGGCACCAGTGAATGGCCTTCTTGCCACAAAGTTATGGCGTGCGGCTCGCTGTAGCTCAGTGTGGGCCGACGCCGGCGGGGTCCGGAAGCCAGAATCAATGACTGGTTGGATCGGTCGGTGTTCATCGCATGACTTGTTGAGCGGGGCGGAGAGACCCAAAAAGAAAAAAAATACATACAACACCGGGCATTCGCCGGTCGTCACCGACCCGACTACTACTCCAGCCCTCATTGGCTTATCTATGGGAGAGCGGACGGGATCCCGAGTTTTCCAATGGGTATGGTCGTATGTGATTGTTGTAGCCATTTGAGGTGATTATGAAGGGCCTCGTTGGTACTACCGGCTGAAGGAACTTCTACCTGTATTCGAACAACGTTGCCCCTCAACACCATGGCCGGCTCTTCGTGGTACTTGGCTTGAACGCGAGACTGATAAGGTTGTGGCTGGTGAGCGTTGACAGAGCAGCGACGCATGCTTGCCACGATGGCGTTGAATGAGGAAGGATACTCGCTTTACGGTGAGCGAGGCGCCCCACGCCTCCGCGTCCTGAAGCGAAGGTCCGGGGCCTTTGAGAAGGGGAACAGGGCAAAACGCTCCCGGCAAGAACGCGAGGGACAACGCGGGCTGGAATGTGTTTGGGCCCGGTGAGATTCTCTAGCTTGGCTTTCAGGAGTTATGGACGGGTCTTTGGTTGCAAGAACCAAAGATCACGATTACGATTCATTTCCCGCTGTTCAAGCAATCAGCTGCACTCATGGGTCCTAAACCAACGATTTCAAATTGCCTAAAAGCAACACTTTTGCAGTGGTAGTAAAACAGAATCGATACCAAAGCATCAAGTTCTTAAAACCTCTTATCCAGCGAGACAACCATGGGCACGTGGCCAGTCACCGGAAAGTTGGCCCGGCCATGTACGTCACCAGTCCACCCCTAAACCCCGCGACCCGCTTTCAACCTCCGACTATTGCCCGGAAAGCCGACACCCTCCAACTCCCCCGGCTTCAACCCCAGTACAAACATAAGATAAACCTCAAGACATCACCATGCTCATTTGATCCTCAGTGCCTTTAAGCGTCACATACCCACATATTTCGAACAATCCTAAAATGACCGCCTCAAAATTCCACATCGCATCATTCAATCAACCCAACCCTCCAATGATCCTCCACCGCAACCTCCATCCTCACAGTCTCCCAACGCACCCATAACATTTGAACCCCTCGACTCCTTCGGCGGCCAAGCTACACTCTCCACCACACCCGCCCACCTCGCAACTTTCAACCTCTCAATCTTAGACCCCATCTAGGGCCCTGCCGCAATGGAAGGCGCATCCCCAGGCTCCGACCCCGAAATCAAGTTCCTCGCCCTTCGACTGCTCACAAGATGGGGCCGGACCGCGATGCTCCCCAGCTTCGGCTTCCTCTCCTCCGAATTCCCAAACGACGCAACGCGTATTGGTTTTGAACTAGGCATCAACGTCCCGCTCCGCCCGTTTCCCGGAATCGCGAGCGTGACGGCAGCTGAGCCGGGCCCGTTTTCTAATACCCCGTCATTGGATACTGGTGGTTATATATATATTGTAGACACGTCACAGCCGGCACGAAACACTACCTCCCCATCGAGGTCCCGGGCGCGAATGTCTCATATGGGGGCAAGCACGCCGCGCAAGGGAACGGGGATGTCTACGGTACGGTGATTGAGACACCCATGAGAGCTACTCTTCGGTTTACCGTTTTCTACCGTGTGTCCTACGTCACGAGTCCGCACGATGGTACGCGCGAGTCGGTGCATACTCATGCCCAGGCTCATCAGACGTAAGACGGCGGTTGTGATACGGGGATGGTGTATGCGTTGCTGACTTTCGGCTCTGGTTTCTTAGACGTAATTAGGAAGGCGTTGAGGAGTTAGATTGTGTATCTTGTTGCGACAAGGTGCCTTGAGAGGGAGGAGGCGCACATGTCGTGCAGCATTGCGGCTGTTTCGAAGATTGCAGAGATTATGGATATGCCTAATCTTGCGGTGTCTGCAAGTATTCTCTATTCTCTTTCGGAGTATAAGCCTCATTGTGTTTGAGTACTTTTGTATGAAACCAGAAGCATTTCCGCGAAGCAAAACTGCATTTCCTTCTTTACGCCGAATGTGCCGCTAGGAATGAAAAGAAAAGCACTGCGCATTCCTTACTGAGGCTCAGATGAGTTCATCTCAACAAGCCTTTCGACACCCATGTATTGGGAACCCCTGTCGTCCATCTCACCAATCTCAAAATACATCATTTGGCCGGACTCTTTTCGGAACCACCCAAGCCGGAAGCCCAAATCGGCCATATGCCCATAAAGCTCAGCCGAAGACAACGTTTTGGGTTTGTGTGGCAGAAGGGCTGCCACGTTCGAGTCTCGAATAATTCTGACGCAGAAGTAATGCTACGGAATCCTTCAGGCCCCTCGAATCCATGTCCAGCAGGCAGCTGTCCCCGCCACAGTGCCGAATAAAGGCAGACACCTGCGCCCAGATATTGAAGAGAATGGCAGCGCCCAGACTACCACGACGTACTCACAGCTTCGAACCGTAAGAAAGCGTACTTTAGCGATATCTACATCGAGTTGACCCCAATCGTAGGTCTGCTGTGTCCTTTCCCAGGGGTTCGTATGCAAGGTGTTGTGGAGCTAACAGAGCGATTCGATGGTTTTTGCATCTACCGTCTTCAAGTTGCCTTCAAACACCGCTTGGTCCCGCCCGTTGGGTCGGCCAATAGGGAATACCTGAGACAGCTTCACAGACTTGACGCCGTCAGGGCACACCAAACTTTCGCTGATGCAGACGGAATACCATACCAAGCCTCTGTCGCTGTGATTTTATAGGTGACAGCGTAGATGTCTCTGGTCATCTCAATACACTGAGGTTCAAGCTTTGTCGCTGGCCTCCTGACTGTGATAGAAATGTTCTTTGAAGGATCAAGGCCTTCCAAGTTCTCGAAAGCATTGAAAACGAGATTGTCGAATGTGTTGTCCGATTACGTCAAGTTGGGTTCTTCTTGAACCAGCTAAAGACTATTGGCTGTCGTTTACTTTCGTCTATAGGCTTCGTTATAATGGCTTTTTTCGTGCGGCTGAACCTGGGTATTTTGTTGGAAGCGGATCGGTGTCGACTTCGGTATGACCTTGGCTGTGAAGATCATGGCGATGAGTGGCGTGAATAGGCCGCACACGAAGGCGAGGTTTTGAGAGAACGTGACGGACCAGAATCGAAATCTAAGTCGAAGAGAGTAGTACAAGGCGCGCAACCCCAGCATGTCCAACGTAGAGCGATCGAGCTCGGGAGAATTGCATGAGGCTCTAGAGAGATGGTAGGGTATCGCAAGGTCCAGGTTTGCCAACTCATAAGAGCCAATGTATAGTGTCACAGCGAGTACTATGGTAGATGGGAAAGAAGTCCATAAGATGTCTGGATAGTCTTTGTTGTCAATCTTCGCAAACATGCCTGACGTCCCGGAAACTCGGAGTACGAGTATAAAGCTGTCAGCCAGTAGCGCTGAAGATACAAGAAAGCACGCGGAAAGATGTCTTCAGTGCCATCGGAGTGAAGTGGAGGCCATTCCTGGTCGTCGTTGCATGCTGAATTGCTGCAGCTCGGCTCGCAAGATCTGAACGATGGCCCAGGAAGATCAAAGTTCCGAGAAGCGTTGCCGGGTCCATATACCAGCCTGAGGTGGGTGGAACGCCACAGTAGAAATGCAGCCACAAGAGCATTGCCGATGCAAAGCGAAATCTTTGATTAGCAGATTTTGGACCTTATGATGAGCCAGCCTACACTGTGTGGCGATTTACCAGATCTTCCTCTCCATCTAATCGACCAATCACTTGAAAATGGTATGATATAGCGCGTAATTGTTTGGGCCGACTCCTCTGCCATTTCGTTGGTCAACGTTGGGAGTCTAGTGTATGGATTTAGGCTCTTTAACAGAAGATTGGCCTGGACTGGCCATTCACATGCTCTGCTTCACCCTCATCCCAGCTAACGAGGGCTGACGGAATTGAATTGTTCAGTATTGTCCCAAAGTTCCCTCTTGTTGTTGAATTCCGTCGTTCTTTGACGAGTACTGTCACTTGTGGCTCCGCTCCATCGTCCGTGACCTTGACGCGCAATATCCAAGTGTGCGGCCCACAAAGTACGACAGCTGCGGTGCGCAACTCGACAAGAGGCACGTTTTCCCACTGAGGCTCGAATACGCCAGTATTGTATAAGAAAGATGGTACTCGTTACGGCAACCCCAGAAAAGCTTGTCCGACTTGAACAACGGCCTGTACAATTCAATAGGAGGCATCTCTTCCACTAACAGGTAGAAGGAGTCTCGGGGTTCTGATGACGAATGACTGTTCACAATCCTCGAAATGGTGTTCGACGGGTTTCAAAGTCCGTTGTCTCTCTACGAACACCACATCATCACAGCTAGAACCATCGAGAAGGAGGGAAAGGCTGGCAAACAAAGTGACCACAAGCTGATGAAGCCAAATTAAACGCCACGCAGCTGTTTGATCCACCAAACTTGTATCGACACTCACTATCGGCGGCAACAGCGACGGAAGGCTTCGGCATGGCATCATGCGCGTGTTCACCTGCGTCGCAGAGACCCGCATATGGCGGAAAAGCTTCCTTCGGTAGCATTGGCGGTTTCGTCAGGTTCGGCCTCGGCATTTCCTTCTTGGTGTTTGTTTCTTTGCAGGGCCTCCAGAGTTCGTCAGTTGAAGCTGCAACCCTCAGCATGTCTGAAGTATTGAGGACCTCGTAACTCAGGCTCGTTGGCCTTTTGTAGATTTTCGAGGAATCCTACGCAAAGGCAGACTTTCCCTTCGAACGGAGTTGCCGTACTTCATTCCCTATCGCGACGCGTTGATAGTTGACCCCAAGGTTCATTCACCATAGAGAATGATCCAGCAACGGGGCTTTGATGTTCGCTGTTGGCGTTACTTGTAGTGGATGGTGGCTAGACTACTTGCTCCATCTTGCATCGGCCTGACAACCCAGCCCGCCGACTCTGTAAAGCCAAATCGTCTATCTCTTGGTCCAGAAATAGTCTCGTATCTGGAATTTTGCTTTAAACGATGATACGATGTAATCTGAGCTGCGATGGATTACTACTCCAAGCTGCAGTCTCGGCTGACCGTGTCAAAAGCGAAGCCAGCAAGAGGAATGCAACAAGTGGCAAAGACTGAACTTTAACCATTAAACAAGTATCGATGAAGAATATATGTAATACACTGCCTTAATGAAAGTCTCAAAATCAGCAAAATCGATCGCCAACTTTTTTTGGACCAGTGAGGATATCTGGATCAATACTGGCCACGTTTGACGCGCATACTCACGTTCCGGCCAAAAACAGACGCGATGGTATGACCGGTATCAACGCAGCCAGACTGTCAAGATTACACCACAGACAGGCTGGCTGCCTTGATACCGGACAGAGGGGATCCTACTTTCGGAGCGGGATGGGTTCATTCGAAGCTGGAGTCGAAAAGCCAGCACATATCAACATGACCTCTATGAACGCGAAAGCAACGTCGAGCCCTATCAAACGAATGAGTTGCGGCAAGCCCCGGTTGAGTCGGATCAGACTGAGGTTGCCCGGAAACAGGTTGCGCCGGAATGTGACACAGAAGGCGAAGGTTCACCCCCGTCATCTCCGTAAGTTCACTTCGGCTGACGCCACCCAGATTTCCCGGAAAGCTATGACTTGACGGAGAAGGAACTCGCTAATCGGGGGTTTACCACTATTAGTTGATGCGCATTGGCGTACCATTTCGGAGGACTGCACTGCGACGTGAATGATCGGTTGGAAGGAATCGTTGAGGTATTGCTTAGCGAGAGGGTCTGTAATATGACTCGAATTCGGACTCATCAGTGTGATGACTTCTTGCACCACTGCTTCCATCACTGCCATTTCTGTCGCCTTCAGCACCTCTTGCATATGTCCTCCGCTTGGGGAGCAAACGGTGCGTTGCGGCGGAGGTTCTTGCGAATACCTAAAGTCGCCAAGATGCAACTTTGTCGAAAAACTGTCGGCACAAGCACGGTGACGTCCATAATAGGGGATTTGTGGTTTGCGCTGATTTGTTTTCCCATGATCATGCTGTATTTGTTTGCCGCTTTTACACGTGTGGCCACGTCGGGATGCTCTCGGACGGCACCACGACCGAGCACCTGCTATGTTTCTCCCTCCACCATGTAATCCTCCACGTAGTCTGCGATTAATCATGATCGAACGAGGTTGGCACACTGACGAACCATTTTGCGTGGTCTGCCAATATGTAGCTGTCGTGGTGGCGAGAACGTTGATGGGGAGTTCTCAACCCGGCGCGAGAGGCCACGAGCGACAACGTCAAAGTTGAGAACGATTGTCAGTTCTTCTGCTTGAAACCTTGCGATGTAATAATGAAGCAGGACCGACAGAACCTATCTCCTTTAGGCTTCTTGAAACCGCAGTTCTCAGCCTGGTGAGCGATGTTGCCAGTATACCACAGCGTTGGGATACAAAGAATTCAATCTTGGCCATCGAAGACAACCTCGACCCCGGTGCCAAGGCCTCGCATGGTGAGTAGAGCCTCCGCTTCGACGTCCATGTTGCAGCCGTAGGGGGCAAGGGCTGACGGGAAGATGTATGTTTGGGTCTCCCGATCAGCGAAGGCCACGCCGGCAGTTACGAAGTAGACACTCATGATTGACCGGACAGCGTTGCCATGCAGTCCAAACCCATGGAAAATGCGCAGGTGAAGATTGGGCGTGCATGCGGACTGGCCCTGTCCCACGACGTGGCGAAGACGTCGGCCCGTATGCCTCAAGTTAGAGCTGACCACGCACAGGATGGGTATGCCAGAAGGGAACCAAGACGGGTTGCGAGGGATTTCAGACAGTCCGTTCGAAAACCCAAGTGGTCATCCCCTCCTGCGAATGCAACCGCAACTCGTACTTGTTGAGGTGCTTGGCCTTGGCCTTGGGACATTCTGCGGCCGAGGTTCTGGGCATCTTGCGAACCATACTTCCGAGGTCGTGCCCCGTGTAAGGATCCTTGTGGATCCTCATCATAAAGTAGTCCTGAAAGCAGTGTGGCTCGCGAGTTCTATGATGTAGTCCTCCGCTGTGCAGACATCTTCTTCTTGGATGACAAGCTTTGAGCCACGGAGAGACGGGACTCACTGGGCTGCCTCCTCCGGGGTGGATGCGACGGAAGCTGTTCCAAAGGGCGAAGTTCGTGGTATTGAAGTGCTTCATGGACCAGGACGACTGTATTACCCCGCGCGTGTGTGCTGATTAGCTCTCGGTAGCCCTTGCCTGCAACCACAGCACGTCCAATTTGCGCCAGCGTCAGGTCTCCTTGTGTCGCGCCTTGACGAACACAATCTCTGTTGACACATGCGTAGAGAATGTGGTCAGAGGAAAAGACTGATTGAGCGGGAACTGTTACGTTCTGTTCCATTTCGTCGTTCAGGATTACTCTTGTGTCTGATTGCATGCGGGCGAAGTCGCCCTTATCTTGCGGATCGGAAATATCCACGGCCGAACTGCTTGCGTTTCTTGGGGCCATAATTCTCCCTCGCTAGGCCCGTCGGCTACTTCTCGACAACGAGGGGCACTTCGGCCTCGCGAATGTGCAAGAGGTGGTCGTTGAGAGATGTTGCTTTCGAAGGCGGACCACTGATTGGGTAAGAATTGAACGCTACGAGCCCCTGTGTCGCATTGTCAATGCAGGAGCTCTGGGACCTCCGAGATGAAGGCGTACCATGGTTGGTCCATGGCGTATGGGGAGTGCGCTGGCAGGCCTAGAGCTAGTTCAAATTCCAACAACGGTCGCAATGTATTCTGCATACGGGGTGCGAGACATAAAGTGTCTCCGGAGGCTCCAGCTCAAATGAGCGACTGGGCGACCACGATTGTGGACCTGATCTCCTCGTCCTCGGTGCTGCGCAATGTCGTCGTCGACTGAAGGTTCGGAAAAGGGTACGTTCTCTAGAATGGCGGTGTTATCTTTGATGTCAAGGACGGCGTCTTGCTCCTGTTGATCAAAGTCGGCCGAGAACAGTATTCGATTCACTTCTGGCGAATCAAACCGGAGTCTGGATGCGTCTGGAGCGAGTGCTTCTGCGGTACCTTGTCAGAGTCAGCCGGCTGTCAGTCAAGGAAATCCTAACTAACCGTCATCACCATCATTCTTTGTCCATTATTGTGGCCAACATTCTTCATCGCTTTGTAGCCGTCAGCATCTTCCACCGACTCCGTGATGGTTAAGGCAACGGGGCGGTGGTTCAAGTCCATGCTGTCAGCATCGTCATCGTACCGGTATGTATCGTCGTGTAGGGGCTCTTCGACAGGATCTGGGTTTTGTTCCGAATACTGGCTGCGGGGCGATTGGAAGACAGACTCGGCAGTTCTCGCCAGCCGGTCCACCTGAGCAGGCTGGCAGGTGATAGAAGATGGCTGGATTCCGCCATAGATTCGTCCAAAATTGACCATTGCGATGCCTAGACTAAGAGACCAGGATGGCAGCGGGAGGGGTCTGCTTGATAGCTGCAGATAGAGGCTTATCTGTTATCAATGAAGCTGCCAAACCGCGAACAGATATGAAGGAGGAAAGGCGAATAGAAGTGGGTGGAAGAAGTTGTTTGTAGATGAACGGACCTAAATGCATCTTTGCCTGCTTTTTGGTTGCCGGTCACCTTCCGAAAGGGAAGCCGCAAGTAGGTAGGTATGCTTCTTTCTTCTTGTTAGGTAGCGACCTCCCTTGTCCATATTCACCTTTATCTTCATGCTCACCTTGACCTTCACCTTCACACCCATCTTTTTACTCTCATCTTTTTACTCTCATCTTTTTACTCTCATCTTTTTACTCTCATCTTTTTACCCTCATCTTTTTACTCTCATCTTTTCACTTTCATCTTCACTTTCATCTTCACTTTCACTTTTACCTTCACCGTTGTTCTTGCCTTCACCTTCACTCACCTTCACCCTCATCTTTCTATTTATAATTTCGATTTATGCTCTCCCTGATTCAAAAGTAGAGGTCCCAACCCTCCCCTCAAAGCTTGTTCTCATCAAAGCCTTTGCAGACCCTTACTTTCTTCCCCACTACACGACGCAGCCAGAGATCCCAAGAGAATTGTGCGATTGTAAGGACAAGATATTATTACTACCTCTGCTCTGCAATTTCAACACCTTCATTCCACATGGCAGACATCTTACGCTTTCGCAAGTTGAACGCGACCTCGTTTCGCCAAGCGAGAACCAACTCTCGAGTCGCAAGCAATGGGACACTGGTCCGTTGTCTGTCATCAAGGAGAGTCCCTCCCATGACCAACTGCCTCGCGAGGTGGCCATACCGCACCACCTAAGCACGCGCCAGCATGATGAGCGTGTCTCTCGAGACCATCTTCGCGATCAGGACACGGATATTCGGGCCCTCTTCAAGAAACAGCAACTGGCGAACAGTGCCCATCAAACGTTGCGGCATATCCTCCCCGCCCCCATTCAATACTCAACGAGTGCGCACCTCTTTTGGAACGCCTCCCATGGTTTCCCCGCATGCTTGAAAGTCGCAGAGTCCAGATTTCTCACAACAGCTTGAGATCATCACTGATGTGGCTCACCAGCTGAACTCTGCCACGTATAGTCCCTCTCGTCCGGTTCACCACACCGGATGCCAGTCAACCTCACTCGTAGTCGTCGATTCCCAATGCCTTCAACCCTCTCAGCCTCAGGCATGCGCCTACCACCAATGTTCCAGCCTTTGCACAGGTTGCCGCCAAAAGAGTTGCTGCTGCTCATAATGACTCCCTCAGCGACGTTTCGCAACTGGTTTTCCAGCGTCGCCCACGCCCTTCCAAGCGCATGGAGACTAAGCACGACAAGATCAAGAAGCTCGCCAAAGACGACAACGTATATGCGGGCAACTCAGGAGAGCTTATTAAGAATCAACAAGGTATGCAGAAGTCTTTGATGAAGCATAGTTGTCAGGCCCTTTGGGCTCTTCACGAGGGTTCTTCTTTGCTGTTTTCTCCCAACGAGATCGGCCAGAATATTGCCTTATGTGAAACACGCCGCGATGACACTAAGAGCTAGGCCTCCGCTGATGATAGTGATGAAGGTGAACTTGACAATTGGATTGCTATTTCAAACGCTGCTAGCACGACTGAAGATGGTGTATCGGTCTATATGATCACCTAAGAGCAAAATAAGTTCCTTCTGTCGTGGATTAGCGTCCGTTGTGCGATCAAACACTTCGTCTACTGCAGCAGCTTCTTTGTCTGTAACTCGGCCCAGGAGACGTATCCCTTAATGCAGACCAACTCCACTCTGTTTGTTGAAATTCTTGAGAAGGCGCTCAACTTTTATCGCCACATGAAGCAAGAGTTCCTTGGCGGCATGGTATTCGAGTTGGAGAAATGGGTTGGCACCAGCGACCTGGTGATTATCATCTCTTCCCTGTCGCCTGTAACACGACGCAAGAAGAGAAATTGACTATTGCGGTCTACAGAGCTGCAGGGTCTTCTTACCTTTGAACAATTCTGATGGTCTTGCTTCTTCCTTTTTCAAGATTGCGTCCGCTCGTGTCAAAGCTCATCCTCGTCAAGAAGAAGACAGCCCGCGGCGTCGCGGACCGTACGATGTGGACACTGGACAGGGCTACTTGGCAGAGCATTCTCGACTTATGCGAAAACTCGGCATGGGAGTAGGAGGTCCACAAGATCGATGTTGGTCTTCTCAAGTTCAAGTCCAGGAAGCCAACACCGTGCTGCAACCAGCGCATGCGCGCCTTCGCAGAGATCGTTCAGCCTGGCCTGCGCCGAACACCCGCGCTCCCCCTGCCCATTCGAACTTCAGGCCCTCTATCCAGGATCATCAAGACAGTTCATTGCGAGGCCCGAAGACCGTCAGTTCGAAGGGACAACTAGAAGGCCTGTCTTCCCGAACAATTCCCTTGTTAATGATCCCACAGTTCCCTCGACAGGTCGGCCAGTCTGTTCAGAGCTGTCACGGGCTAGAGCCCGGATTGATATCTCCGGCTTCGCCGGAGCAGTTACCGAGATCCGGCTTCGTTGGACCCACTATTCTGCCGCAGTACGCCGCCTAACCCGGCCTGCTTCACCGCTGTTAGGTGCCTACCCTTGTAAAGTCCTTTCTTCCTTCTTCAGCTTAGAATAGTCAATCGACGGCACCTCTACGTTGAACAAGCCTAGGGGCCAGCCCCTTACACAGCTTGATCTTTGAAATTTCGAAATACCTGCGCCGGCAATTCCTTCGAGTTTCTTGCCTACTCTCCTAATTCCTGCATCTGAATACTCAAGGGCGACCTGTCTCGAGTCCTACTTCTACCCTATGACGAGCTCGTAGGGTCATGCCGTGTCAACGTCCGTCGGGTACCACAGTACACTGCTCAAAGCCCGTGTATGTCCCCATGTGGACCGTGGTCTGGCCAGCCACGTCGAAGATCTCCAAGGGGTTGAGGCGGTGTCCGTGGTCTCCCGTACGAGGTGGTCAGGGAACAGTGAAGGAGACAGTCGCTGACCCCAACCGATACATCATCGGTTTACTACTTCAGTGTTTTCAGAAACGCCAGTCTTGCGTCGGCCAGATTCGTTTGAATTACTCGAGGACTCCTCTGTTCGTAGGCATCTAACAACGTATTTAGCTCTGCTTCTCCACAGGCTGATTGGGTCCGTCTTGGGAATTTCAATATCAAAGCCAAGTGCAACTTGGAATGATAGTTTGCCCCCAAGCAATGTCGGGTGTGTTGCCGAGGGAAAAGTAAAGTTCGCCAACGAGACTGTGATGCGGGATGTGCTGTGGATGCGTAGACGGACTTGGGTTTTGAGACTTGACGCCCGACGAGAATACGGCAACTCCAACCGTGCGGGGGACTTTTCGACTGAACCGATGGGCTGCCTGCCGTTGCAGGCCGCACGGGTGGTGTCTGCCAGCACATTGCATCAGGGAGCCTTTGAAGACTGGTCAAAGGCTCCCTGGTTGTAATGTCGCAGTTCAAGACCTTAAGATTGGCCTAATTCATGTGATCCTGGTCCTGGTAGACGACGCAAGTGTCGCCGAGTCCAAAATTGGATGGCATTCCATTGTCAAAGACAGGACCTGGTGCCTTGGTACCTGGTGACTGTCGTAGGAGGCAAACTACCACTCTCGGAACACGTCGTTTCCACCTCCTGCTCCAAGTGCCTCGCGGTGTTGTCAGGGCCGGTCATCTGCATCGTCTCCTCCGGCACATGTTTTGGTGCGTTCATCGGACAAGTGACTTGTTGTCATGTGCCAAGGAGGGGTTCTGGACGACGGCGCTCATCTTCGAATTGCGGCAGTGCACCAGTACTCCTCGTCGTATTGCTTCGCCATCAGGTACCATGCACCCAAAGAAAGTGCGTCCGGTAGATGAACAGATCGAGACCCATGGATGGGTTTGGTGTTGGCTTTCTCGTCAGGTTCTGATTCGGCATGATGAGGAGATGTTGGGTGGCAGTGGGCGTCGTTCGTTTCCTCGGTCTCCGACATGGTGTAGCAGATGGAGCATCTGGATGGCGGAAAACGCGGACACCACGAAGCTTAGATGGCTCGCTCGGCGTAGGACAGTCAGGTGCCCACAATGCATATGTGATGTTCCTGCCATGACTTGTCGAGTCGAACGAAGCCTTCCTCCGGCGGAGCCGCGGGCGGATAGAGCATTCCTTCCAGGAAAGGCGACAACGCTCCTGAAATACGATCGACAGTGGGCAGTCAGTCAGAGTCCAGCCAGAGGGAGTCCCTCTTCGCCGAGGTGGCAGTCTTACCAACGTTGAGATGAGAGACTTGAAGTCATAGGTATTGCATTCGAGTGGCATTGTTGGCAGGCCATGCATCTGTGGATTGACATTGCGCCTTGCAAGTTTCTTGCGTGACGACACGTCTGGTGCACCCTGACGCGGAAACGCTTTTGGTGCTATTGCCCGCGCTTGGGCCAAGCGGCTTCAATGGCTAGGTGCCGAAAAATTGGGCTGAGGTGTACGTCCCCTCCGATTTGGTTCAGTGGCTCCATGCCGAAAAGCTGGCATGCAGCCACTGGGAAATCGGCATGTAGCCACTGAACGAAAACGCGCATCCGCTGTGAGGCACGTGCCTCGCTGTGGGTAGCGCATTTCCCGCTACCCACACCATGAAACCTGCACCAGCCAGCTCTGCAGACACCTCGAGCCCAAGGGACATGGAAACGACGACAATACCCACGTGGTCACTGGTGTGCCTAATGCTTAGGAAAGCCATTTCCAGGTTCAAATACCCAGATCTTGTTCATCTCCATTGCATGACGGTCTCTTTGTTGCAGCTTCTTGCGCGTGCCGAGCCCATCATCGTCATTCGAAAATGTACCATGAGCTGGTGTGTTGCATGTTCAGTGGCTAGGTGCTTGCTTGTCCGCACGAAAAATGTTACAGTGGGATGCAGATTTTTCGGCATCGAGCCACTGGGCCAAATCAGCATCGACCTCCCTCGGCCGCTGAAGCCTCCAGCTGGTGGCCAGCCTTGGCCCATCCAGGTCCCAGTAGTTCGCACCCAGCCAGGTAAAATCAGCAGCTGGTCAGAAAGCATTCACCCCCTGACGCACTCTCATCCTCCAAGGCTTGGGCTGGACTTTGGATGACACGGACGTTCGTTGGCTTTGGGTTGGTTGGTGTGGCGCATCCACAAATTACCGTCTGGTAGGTAATTCTCACCGCACGTTTCGACGAGTGTGGAAATAGGGTTTGAGCAGGATGTGCAATACTTCTTACTGTCAGAATAGTGATTGAAGACATCCATGGGAGCTTCATTTTCTTCGCAATCAGGGTGACATGAGCGACGTCCATTGAAATGGAAGAAGCAACATCACAGGAAGACACTCGTGGTGTGCCTGTAATGGCACGCGTGTACGTCTATCGGCCTACGCGAGAAGCAATACTTGTGCTGTCATATTTGTGATCGGCACAGACTCAAGAGGCAGGTCGGCTTGAAGGGATCGGTCCGATGTTAACGGAAAGATGGCGCATAGTGTCTAAGTGACTAAGGTATGCCCGCCCTTCACCGATATTGACCGAAACTGGTGGTGAGCTCGCAGCGACTCACCGACATGGGTGTCAGCAGTGTGTTCCTGACCTTACCTACCTACCAAGGTACCGACGCACTGAAGGTACCTAGTAACGATGAGAGGCAGTCACGTGTTCCCACATCTACCCATGACGTATCCGTAGCTTCCTCATTACAAGCTGTACATCTCCTGCCCTCTCCTTCTCCTGCCTTGGCTGAGGAAGCTCCCCTCTCTCCCCAGTTGCCTACCTTCAAGTCGGCATGCAACTTCCTTCTCATCATCACACCACGACCACGACCTTACCTCCACCGCGTGCGGCTCCTTCCTGCCCGCTAGCCACAAACCGCCAAGGCCCGTCAGCGAAAACGACTTCATCTGCCCCATAACCCTGCACTGCTCATCCCCCAAACAACATCATGCCCTTCTAGAGGCATTCGTTTGCAAACTCGCCACATCGCCCATGGTCAGGTGGGTCAACTTGGACACGGCAATTGCCGCCTTCGTTACAGAGTGCGAAGAGCACAAAAACGACATCGCTCAGCGGCTCGCCCGACTGGAAGAGAAATACAGTCACGCCATCGACGTTGCCAACCTAAGACATCTGCTTCCCCCAGAGGCCCGCGAGTTCATCATCTCCGCCTCTCCCGATCCCACCCCTACCCTCGCTAGCGACGTTCGGCCAAAGCTGCAAAAAGCTTGCAGGAACTGGGGCATCTCCGCCAGGACGGTGCTCTTTCACCTGCCGTCCGACACGCAACACGGCCGCGCCTTCTATCAGGCCCTGGGCACTCTTAGCCAAATCGAGGCCGAGTAGGAAAACGCTTTGGATCGGTTGATCGATGCCGCCAACCACAGGCGCAAAAGTCCTGAACTGCTGCCCTCATACCTGAAACGGCTTGCGACACAAGCAGGAATTATCAAGGCAGACATCGACAAAGTGATTTCGCTGAGGAAGAGCGAGCTCGAAAACCCCGACGCCACCTACATCCCCGACACCCCCGAAGTCCCACGAAAGGCTCGATCAACTGGCTTTTTTTCCCTCCCCAAGCCGGCAGACGACGAGCTGTCCTTCTTTTCGTCGAACTCAAGAGAGGAATCCGTCACCGAGAGCTCGGAAGCGCGAAACGGCTCCAATCACACGTCTGAAGGGCCCAGCTCGGCGTTTGAAGCTGCCATCGCTGCCCTTGAGGCCTCCGCAGCGCTTGACACCAACGCCGAGGACCACGAGGAGTCCGAACTCGACCTGTCTGGCAACAACTTTAATCTTGACGACAACGATCCCGCCTTTGACGACGGCGCTTTCGCTTTTGATCAAAGAGTCACTGGCGTCACCGACGCCACCACAGGAACCACGGCTGTCATCGCACACACCATCAGCGAGCGTCAGCTCGCCGACCAAGCTCAGCCCTCTGCCAGTCTTCCCCTTGCCAAAGAGTCGCACGACAGCAGCCAGCAGCAGCACGAAGGCACCGAGTCGCAGCACAACACTTCCAGCCCATCGCCTGAGGTCGCTAATTCTTCGCTGGCGGGTCAGAAACGTCCTCCCCCGTCTCCAAGCTCCACCAACGCACCTCCATCCTCCAAGCACATCCCAGCAGGTGTAATCACTAAGCGCCCCCGTGTCGAGATGGACATCGCCGACGATAGGGTACAGCTGCTACAGCCGACGACTGCGTTACGAGCCAACCTTTTCGGCCAGCTGATTGAACTCGTCTTGGCCTGCACCCAGGATGTGGGTTACATACAATCGTCTGAGCTGGAGCAGATGCGGGCAGAGGGATACGCACCCAAGATGGAGACCCTCGAGACCCTCCTCAGCAACCGAACGGTAATCCTGACGTTCGAGATTACCGGCGGGTATTGGGTCCTTGCATCTTTGGAATTTTCCGGCGTCCGCGGCCAACTCAATCAAATCAAAATCTTCGATGGATCGCCCTCGCCCGCACGAGAGGCAGAGGCAGAGCACACGATCACTTAGGTGGTGAACAAGTACTTGCCCGACGCCCGATCGACATACGAACAGAAGATCGCCCACATGGCTTCCGTTCGCGAAGCAGACGCGACGCACTCGGGAGTGGTGGCTTTTGTCGTCGTCTTGACCACAGCTCTTGGCCAGGACAGGCCCAGCCGAATCCATGCGCCTCTCTGGCGCCATGTCGCGACTATCTTGTTGGGTACCGACCCCGAGATAATCATCCGCAAGCATATAGAGATCCTTCCGTCGGGAGACATTCTTCTCCCAGCTCAGGCTTTTACTGGACCTGGCTTGCTGGCACTGGGCCAAGGCCTCAACGACCACCGGCCACAAATAATGTTGCAAGTGCAAGAGCAGAATACAGCGTTCAAAATGATCAAGCGGGATGTCGGCCTGTCGAGAAACCTTCTGCAAAAGCTCCAAGATCGGGCAGAGTGCAGGGAAGGGATTTTGCAGAGAGACGTGGACAAATCCCAGGCGGACCAGCGACATCGAGCGGCCATCGGCATTCGAGACGCCGACATGGCCGATGCTGCCGCGGCGAGGATGGCAGAGCGCCTGTCGTCCCTACAGGCAGCCCGCCAACGCGTGAGACAAGCCTTGACCTTTCTCCAGAGTGTTGAGAATGAAGCTGAAGGACGGGTTAAGAAATTGCAAGACACGGCGCAGAGGGTATTTGGCCTTGGCCGGCAGTGACGCAGCCTGATGTGCGGTCTGCCAGCTTGGGCTTTCTTGGAGAACATACGTACGAACGAAGGCCATGGGCGCCCAATGTTTCTGTTATTGCATTTACTAGTTAGGGATGAAGTGGTGCTTCTGATGATTCATGCATGCTTTCTGGGGATCAAGGGGTTTTATCATAGACATATTTACTGGCGAGAATCAAAGACATTCTTCGCAAGCGTGGTGTTGATGGTGGTGCATTGTCCGTGTTGTTCACAGTTGAGTGTTGGTTGGCGTTCTGACGTTTCCACATGTGCGGCGGCTCCACTGTGAGGGGCTACATGCTGATTCTGGTTCAGAGGCTCGATGCCGATTTTGGCTGTATGAATCGGCATGAAGCCACTGTAGCTACAGCGGTCTGGACGCTGTGGCGCGCTTTGGCAACCAGTGCACATGCTGCACAAAACAGACCAGCTGCCGATTCCACCTCCTGCCGAAATCACCTCCTGCTAAAGAAACATGTCAGTGTCATCCATGACACCCATCCAGGGGAGGCTGAGGGGGGTTCCGTACCATGGAAGGCAACACAATAAACCTGTAATGGAATACGCTGGCTTGCTGGCTGAGTCTTCTCGTCCGTTACCAAGTTGCGCAGCGTCACCATCAAGACGGAACCCGAATTACCAGGATTTGTGCCGAGTTTTACTGCAGGTGGCAGCCGATGCTTCCCCCTTTCCTTCGTCCTTTTTCTTATCGTCTTTGGTTTTTAACAGCACCCGAGCTAGCTGGAGATAGCCTCCGCTCATTATCCGGCCATGGCACTTCTTTCGTGGTGCAAGTCCAGTCTGACCTTCACGGCACGGGCCGCCCCGTCTCGTGGACCACTCTTGACGGGCAGTGCGCCATGCAGCCAGCCTCTTCCCACGGTCCTCTTGACGCGTCAAGATGGCGAGCAGTCTGTTGCTGGGTTATTCCCACAGGTATTACGGGAAGCATGCGAGGTCGACTGAACAAGGCCTTCAAGTGTTTTTTGGACGCGCCGACGGACTCTGCTTCATCGCATTGCTGAGCCATCTTTGACAACTCAAGGGGCTGTCCAGAACAGTCACGGCAAAATGTCATTGTAAGGCATCTGAGAAGAGTACTCGAATTGAGGAGTAGTGCAAATAGAGCCAGTAACATTCGTGATAACACCACATGGATCATAAACCCCTTGTAGACAACCATTGGCCTTCCTCCCCCATCCTTCTCCTCCCTTGGTATACGACGATGATGCTAATCCTCTGAAACTGTGTAACTAACACTCGGTTTTACCTTGCCCTTATCCATACTCAAGCATTGTTTGCAACATCAGAGCTCAAGCGACTGGCTGCGTGCCGAATGAATTCCTTGGTCTTCTTGTTCATCGACAAAATCAATGACCCTGCTCGCAGAGTCGACGAGGAAATCAACCTCGTCCAACAACGCACCATCGATCGACGCGGGCACGCCCAGCGCCGCGAGCTTCCGGGCCAGGTTGATAATCTCGGCCAACTTTTCCTCGTCGCTCAAGTCATCGGGCTGAGGCTGGTTGCGGCTCTTGGTGACGGGGGAGCTGAATTCAAGCATCAGGGAGTCTTTTTGGCCGGAATCATCATCGGTCTCGAAGTCGAGCGTTCGCGATTCGTCGTCGCTAGACAGTTGGCCGGTGCCAAAGAGGTTGTGTGTCTGGGTCCCGTCCTGTCAGACATTGACCGTTAGCTGGGTCGTCAACACTTTGGGGATACTTACTGGACGTTGGTGTTCGGCTGGACTGCCAGAGACCGGACTGGCGCCTTTCATGGGCGAGTAGAGAGGGTAGGCGACACCACTGGTGTTCGCGTCATTGTGGCGGTCCGTCATGCTGCTTGCGGATGCCTGGCGAATGGGCATGCTCGAAGTGCGCACGGCTGTCTGATGCGTAAACTGGAAGGCTCGTTGAGTTTGCGGTGCTTTTGAACTGTAACAGTCGAGATGGGGTTGGTGCGGATGGTTTGTATGGCGGCGATGTGTGGTATGTGAGTGTGGTGTTTGGTTTGGGTCTGCCGCTGCGGGGGTGCATCAAGGAAGGAAGCCGCACCAAGGACCACTCCTTCCCCTTCAAAATACCTGCCACCCCATCATCTGCCGGTGAGATTGCACTGCGTGACGGCAGGTTCACGCTACGGACCCCACCCGCTTCCACGTCACGTCACGTGTTGAGATCCCGCCGACGCTCGTTTCGTTGGCAGTTGCACTGGACGTTCCTACCTCTGGCACGGTTCGAGTTGGGCTTGCAGCTAGCCATCGCAGTCCGGAACCGTGAAATCACTGCCAAGATGGCTTCACCACGACCGATTGAATGTCAGCTTGACCCGAAAGTGTGCCCTTCATCCTCAACCAGGACCATGCCCATATCCATGGAACCCAATGCGGCTGAGTTCACCCCTGGACAAGTGTGCATTCACCAATCCGTGTGCACAAGTCTGCATCCACAAGTGAGGTGTGGAACGGCAAGTCATGCTCACTGCCTGATTGGGACTCATCATCAACTATGATTCGTGGAGCTTGCAGTCGCATGCCACTCCAAGGGTGGTTAGTGGCTCAATGCCGATTTCTTAGCATCGAGTCACTGCCAAATCGGCATCGAGCCACTGAACAAGTTTCGCACGGACCCTTCGTGCGGACCAAAAAATCGGCATTGAGCCACTGGGGGCCAAGACCGCAGCGTCGTGTCCGCGGCATCATCAGTCTGCAAATCTCCGTTAAGACAGCTGCCCAAGGTGGTTCTAAGGCTGTATTTTTGCATTTCATTACGCCTGTTCATTTGTTTGGAGGTAACTACAAGTTCACTAAGCATCAAGCTCGCCAAGCATCACGTTCATCAAGCATCAAGTTCACCAATCATCAAGGTCAGCAGATGGTCTCCAGTAAACCTCATCATAGGTCGCAAGGCAAGGCAGTGTTGACGACCACCAATTTGTTTCTAGGCTCTCAAACTCTCAATATGCTGACACTTATGCTACCTTTTGGCACCAGCGAAACCTCCTCGCAATCCGTAGTACACGTCCCCTCTGATAGTACACCGACGGCCTCGAAGTGATTCCCGTGCCTGGAACAACCACCTCCTGCCACGTGAAACAACATCCCGCAGCAGCTTGATTAGTCTGCGGAGTGCATAGAAGACGGCATCGTACGCTTGGCGACTGTCTTGGCACCAAAACTCGACCCAGTCGTCGGCGGGACTATCTGGCCGTTCCTCAACCAGCAGCCAGGATGGGGGGCTGGTATCGCAGCTAGAACGGCTGTCACAGTCGTCATCATGGACGGCGGCTTGCGGGCTCCAGGCCGAAAGCTCCACCGTCTCCGACAATTGTTCTTCTTCGTCTCGATATCGTTGGAGAAGTCCTTGGTTGGCCGGTCTCAGAGCGCGCACAAATCGCGGGCATTGCCTCGGGGCTGCAGCACGTAGGGTCTGGTGGGACGTCTCGAACGGATGATACGAGTCTGCGCAAAACAAGGGTCATAAGCTGTTCGTGGAGAGATTCAGAGGCGGAAAACTCACCTGTGACGCCTGAAGGTCCTCCTCCATCCTCCGCGTTCATTCTCCACGGAAACGGGCGCCCTGAGGCCTTCCCAGCCTGCTAGATTGAGGCGACTTCATAGGGCTCTGCTGCCGATATGGCTTGGAAGCCGTGTGCCACAGAATGTCGGCGGTTGTGGGTCGAATGGTCGGGCAGATCGTTTGTAGACCGGCTGAGGCGCAGCGAGGCGGGCGCAGACTCGGCTGGGGCATGGAGGTGCTGGGAGCGCCAAGCAGGGTCGAGAAGAAGCGAGCGGTAGGGCGCAAACATTGTCTTGAGTCGGCACCACGATCTGGCTGGGTGTGTTCTTTGATCGTGGACTTTCTCGCAAGACTAGAGTGTGCCTGTGCGACGGTTGCTGGAGGGCAAAGTCGGGGGAGGAATGGATGTTGGATCGAAAAAGGGCAGCTTGGGCAAAGGCAAACGGGGACGAGTCGGCTGTCTCCGCCTGGTCCAAAAGCTCCCACTGATCGGGGAGATTTCTGTTCTGCCGAAAGCTCTCACTGGACCATCGAACGGGCAGGTGACAAGCTCGTATGGACCTACCTGCCTGCTTTACTTGACCTACCTTATGGTACGTACCTCAGCAGGAGATGGCAGCAATCAAATGGGCCACGCACTCGGGAGTCATCAAAGGCTGGACTTTCCACCTCAGACTCAAACTCCCGGTCGAAGATTTCGTTAGAGCATTTCTTTGACGATGCGACTGCAATCTTCTTACACAAAGGCACAACAATGAAGTCCGATCACCTGCAGCCGCCAAATCCGTCACCCTCTGTCGCCCGGGGATGTTGAAGCTGGTCCGTCGCACTTCTGTCTATCCGTGGAATCAGGAAGACCAACCCGATTTGCGACGTGCCCCAAGGGGAGTTGCATCATCTTGCCACGGACCCAGCTGATTTCCGAATACTGCTAACGTCTTCAAATTAGGCAACGTCCTCACCACAAATCGCAACAGTCGTCGCGGCCGAAACCCAAGTCCACGAGAGCCCCATGCATCAACACAATGGAGAATGCATGGTCGCACCGGCATTCGCACAATCAATCAGCAAGGCGGTTCAAGAGGAGGTCAGGAAGACGTGTCCGAGTACTACCATCCAGCGAGCAGCAGGGCATTCTGTGGCGACGCAGCAACCCCTTCCTGCAGTCGTCGTGGTACACATGCTCAAACATACCGTCTATCAGGATCATGGCAGCGTGTACACACGACTCCGCTGAACGATGCTTGGCAATTTCCTGGCGGGTTACTTTCCTGATGACCGCTTCGGGGGCGACATCTGCGCGGAAGCCGTCGGTCAGGCACCGGCCGTCCCAAGATCTTTCGCAAACCCCCTTGCTGCCTCAAGCTCTGTTGGGCCACCTTGAGACGGAGACGAAGTTGCGCCCAAGAAGCTTAACCACTCAATTCGTCGAGCAGGAACCAAGTCCGTCCTCGGCAACGCATTTGAAAGACCGCAGGGCATTTTGGGCGGAATCATCGTCGTCTCTACTGACATCTTTGGTCACCTCAGCCTAATGATATCGCCAACACGAGTGACGCCAAGGCAGACAAAACCAGATTTTCGACGCAGGGACTCCTGATTAAATGTTGTTCCAGAATGCGCAGTTTCTACATCGGAGGTGTAGATAATCCTCGTCTACTCCCCCACGATGCCAACGGCTTGCTCATCGACGAGTGGCACGGGCACAGCATCGCCGACCCTGGCATGTGCCTCCATACCCAGCATGAAGCGTCTGCGGCGTGGGAACTTTTGTCTAGTTACGATGGTCGACGCCGAGACAGGCGGCCACGCCGAGAACAAAATCATGGAGGATGGGGGGGTGGGAAGACTACGCCTTGCGAATCATCACTCACAGCTTCGGTCAAGGAAGCACAGGCGCGGACGACCCGTGGATGCCAGCAATAAGATAGGCAGCTTGGGGCAGGTGACTGTTTCAACCAGCCGCCCCCTTCCCCACTGCGAAAAGGACCAAGCCAGCCAGCGAGCCAAAGTTGAGGAGGCACTGGCTTCAGACATCCAGGAGGCATGTTCGCGGAGCTCGCCCTGATGGAGCGAACGAAGACACGAGGGCTAGGAACCGTCTACTCTCAGTCACACACCACAGATCACCGAGTGTTCCGGCATCACACTCCAGGAAACGCGCGGTTGAAGCATTCTCTCCGTTTTGCGCATCAAGATCCGCCTCGCTGCCTTTGCCTTCGACTACAGAGAACACAGTATCAAATGCGCGTTCCTTTGTGAGGGGTTGGCTCGGAAGACTGTTCTGCATGGAATATTTGAGAAAGCTGCTGACATGATGGATAGGAGCCGCATGAAGACGTATATTTGGTGGAAGTTTCAGGGCAGGAGGGCGAAGACGAAGACATTGTGGACATGGCAGACGAGCAGCGAATCACAGCCGATGGAATGATGATTCCGTTGCGCAGGGCCGGTGTGTGGGAACGATACAGCGGAAAGGTCAAAAAAAAGTTCAAAAAGACATGTTTGATGATTCGACCAATCGTCTTAGGAGTTCCGAAGAGAAGGACGCGAAAAAGACCAATCTTTTGATGCCGTACGTGACTACAAGGGGCCTGGGCCTGTTGTAGTGTGAGAGGGGGACTGCTTTTTGTGACGATCTTTGTCGGCATGTCTCTTTTTGGGCGTTGTTGTTCTCGTGATATTTTTGGAATAATCCTTGGGTTTCCTTTCTTTCTGTCGTCCTTCATCAAGGCCCATATTAATGCCACATGCTTCCACATGCATCTGTAAGTAGTCGTTACCGATTCGCCAGTGCCTAAGAGCCAACATTCCCCGCAGCCCCTAGAAGAAGCCCTCCCCCGAAGCTCGCGCAGATCAGATCGAGAGGAGTAAGGTCTCCCTGTCTGGTCAAAACATGCGTGTTGTCATGATGACCGCCACGCCACTTGAACCAGCGCAAGGTTTGAGACAAGATCTGCTTGATAAGAAAATCTCTCCAGTGCCATGAACTTGTTTGAGAACAATGGTTCGTTGATGATCAAGGCCGAGGAGAACCCTAAGGATACGGTTCGAAGTGACTAGGAGGGGTAGCCAAGCAAGTCAAGGCGTGTGTCACGGGCTAGAGCCCGGCCGAGATCTCCGGCTTTGCCGGAGCAGTTACCGAGATCCGGCTCCGTTGGACCCACTATTCTGCCGTAGCACACCGCCTAGCCACGGTATGCTTCACCGCTGCTAGGCGCCTATCCCTGTAAAGTCTCTTCTCCCTTCTTCAGCTTAGAATAGTCAATCGACGGCACCTCTACGTTGAACAAGCCTAGGGGCCAGCCCCTTACAGCGTGGAAGCTGCGCCAAGCAAGAGAAGACCAAATCCGCGCAGAACTGTCTTGGCGGGGGTTTCCAAGATCTCTCGCGGACGGCCAAGGTAGATGGCCTTGGTCGAAAAGAGATTTTGTTCGCTCCAACCCCAGATTGAACATCGTCCCGTGGTTTGCCATTGTTCGTACATAATCCCATGTTCCGATATAATGCACGGTGCAGTCGCAGGTGTGTTCGGAACACTGCGCCCATGCAAACGGCTCGCAGGCTGCGACTTCTTTAGTTCTTGTCGGGATCAGCAGGATTTAATGTCGTCGTGCTCGATGGTCAAGACGGCGGGGCGGAGACGACGTAAAGCGGCAGGATATTCTGGGATCTTGAATCGACCATGATTATCAGCGACAGCTAGCGTGCTGGACAACAGGAAGCAGACAGAACGGGAACTTCCATTGGGATTATGGTGTTGACTGACACGACGATGAGTGCGAGGTGCATAAGGTGGACGTTGGGGAATGTTGGTGCAACGGCTCAGCGCTGTTAGTGATGCCGAAATTAGCGTATAAATCGGCAGGTGGTCACCGTGACTGCGGCGGTCTGGACACTGTGGTGTCTGCAAAGAAAGTGGGCCAATGTGCCACCATGGTGGCACATTGACCCACTTAACCTTCAGCGCCGCGTCGCCATTCGTCGGGCTTTCTCGTGTCCTCAGGTCGCCGTCACACTGTACAGCTTCCGAACGTTCTGTGGGTCGTGCTCCGGGGTGGGTCGCGGCGCTACTCCGAACCGTCAAATTCATTCGGAGGTCGCAAAATACTCAAGTCGCGATGAACAATCTTTTGAGCTGTCGTAGCACACCCCTCATGGCCGCAAGATCATTTCTACTACAACAGTAAAGCATTACTACCGAGTTACAGAACCAACGCTGCACTGGGGCATCGGGAGGGAGAATGATGACACGCAATCCGCGCGGCAGCTTCCTTTGTGCCATGTTCTTGAACCTAAGCTCAGAACGCTTCGATAAGCCGACTGTGGCCGCCTGCGCATGGCCCCAGTCGTTTTGCTAGATTTTGAGAAAGGAAGACTTTCGTTCTAGAAGAGATGATGAATTTCGTGAGCGACGAGTGATCTGGATAAGTTCATGAGGGCCCGAAAGTCCCACCCTGATGAGTAAATGCCTGAATTTTTGCATCGATGAGTTGCCCCTGCTTCTGGCCTCGCCCGGAGATCGCGCTCGATTCATCTTGTCAACATGACAAACTAGAGTCTCAGGCTTTCGTTCGATCCGTCTCTGGGCTTTGTTTCTCGTTAATGAGAATTGGCATATCCAGCGCTGGACATGATGCTGCGGCGACGAGTCCGGAAGAAATTACCTGGACAAACCTCGGCCGTCTTACGCGTCGCGTAGGTCCGCGTCCTTCTCCAAACGTTACAAGTATATTTGGGAGATCATTGAGCTGCAGACCAGATGAAAACCCTAGATTTTCACTGCTTTCGACTCATTTCCGAGAAGCGGTTGATTCCCATCGGCGCCCACGATGCGGGGTCCTCCTGATGGATTTCCGAAGTGGACGCGCGGGCGTAAGACGAAGCTAACCAAGCTGCTCTCATCGGTCGTAGACGGGACGACTTGTGAAGAAACTACACGTATCTGCCCCACAGAACCACCCCTTGACGTTCTGTTTGGCAGTTTTATTCACGGGTATTACCGACGTGACGGCGATGTGTTCCACTGACGTCCGTCCATGAAGGTTCCAGCTCTGGTTCCCTTGAGACTTGGTCTTTGATTCGTGCTTCCCGGAATGGCCTTGGCACTCAGAAGGCAACGACACAATCTCGATGCGACTATTTGTGGAAATGAAATTGCGTCTCATCCATGAGGCATGAGTAAAGGGATGTAGGTCCAGCCACGATGAGGTTGTCGAATTTTCCTGTTGGACTGCAGCACATTGCTCGATGTTGAAACCTGATGCATGGATGAACATGCGCATGAAGTTGACCTCACGCTTCGCTGTTTGGAGTATTTCGGTGCTGACTCTTGATCGACTTCAACCCGTGGAAGCTTACGGTCGCCATCAAAGGGCGAAACGTACTTGTATGCCTTTCGAAAGAGTCTTCTCCGGAGACGCAACATTCACAACGCGAATCATCATCAGCCTCTAACTCTAATGTCACCGGATTCGAATGAGGCGAGATATAATCAACGGGTGCTCAGGAGACGACACCGAACATTGCGTACGAGTCAAGACTAGATCATATCGGTTCGTTCTAAATGATGAGGAGAACAGACAGACACACGGGGGGGTCGAAGTTGGAAAGAGATTAGTTGAGGGCGGCCAGACCAAATCGCATGCTTCAATCTCTGGGACTTCATGCGGATGAAGAAGACTTCTACAGGAAGCTCGACAGGCAGGGAGATTCAGGAAGCAACTCGCGTGTGGCCGATGCTTGGCAGTCACTTTGGCCAAATCTGGAGGGGGCAGAACGGAATTCCATTTCCTTCAGAATAAAACTCCTCCGGATAGCATCAGTGGTTGTGTGAAAAGGACTCCGTGGTGTCCAGGCTGGACGTTGACGCTGTGAGTGAGTGTGGGGGTGGCTACGGTGGCTGATACGGGGCTGGTGCTAGAGGCGAGGTCGAAGTCGATTGGGACGGGTGCTGCAGGTGCTGCAGGTGTTGCAGGTGCCTGTACTCTCAGCCCGTGGCTACCTGCATGCCGATTTTGGTGGCTCGATGCCGATTTTTGGTCCGCACGAAGGTCCGTACGAAACCTGTTCGGTGGCTTCACACCGAAAAATCGACATCGAGCCACCAAAATCGGCATGTAGCCATTGAACCAGATCAGCATCGAGCTCAAGACCTTTTCCTGGATAGAATCGGCTTTGGATCTGCCATAATTTCTGTTCGAGGAAAGGGTGCGGCATGGAATGCAGGAGCCAGACGGCTTCTCGGTCGCCTGCTGCGGTGAGGTAGTGCCGATTGTGCATCCAGCCTCAATCGAGGTCCGCGAAAGTAAAGTGGGTCATTGTACACCGTGGGGTGTACAATGACCCACTTGCTTTCTTCCAACTGCCAATCGACTCAGACGGGTGACCAACTTAGCAAGCCCAAAATCTTCCTTTCAAGGATTGATCCCGCGACAGCAACATGCTTCTCTCCATCCCTGGGTGCACTACATCAACCGCAAATGATCTTTCAGGTGCTGGAATGGCTTGAAATGGGTGTCGCGCCCATGACGGGACGGTTACGCTGCACAACGGGTAGATCAAACAACTCATTTCGCGGCGCATGACAGGTCACAGGGGCCGGGGGAGAGGGACGGTTGATGGGATTTTAAGCCTGCGGGCGACGGTTCGACAAGGGCTGGGTACCCACGGACGGTGATGGCCTCCTTTCGCAACTGACGAACCTGTCAAGGAAGCGCTGGACTTTGGGGTCGGACACGCGAGCCTTTCCTAGGGTTGATTCTCAATCAAGGCTGACATTCGTCGCCGTTGCGGTGGACGATGGACATGCTACGTGGAATGGGCTTGTCAATTGAGGTCTCACGATTTGTGCCGACCTGCTAACATGGCTATCCGCAATTCCCGGTAAGCGTCGCAGACTCACCTCCCCAAGCGCACGTCATTGGTCAATGACAGGCAGGCCGAAGGGTGCAGCTTGTTGTTTTGTATTTAACGCCTTGGCGGCAAGGGCGCAGCCGCCCTTGCGGCCGACCTCCCGAAGGGTATGTGGCGTGGAGAGCCGTAGGCTCCAGCTATATAC
>JABGMY010000990.1:0-13257 GCA_014705525.1 Colletotrichum sp. HC292
TTCAAGTTTGAAAGTAGCGGTGAGCATTTTCCATGAGGTATTTTTGGGTGGGCGGAATGGGGGGGTGGGCGGAAAGTGGGTGTGGGACGTTATCGGCGACGCGGCCCAACCCGATATCCCGCAACTGCGACACGGGCCATTCAAAACCGGGGTGATGCGCGGGGAGCTGGCCATCGAAGGCCGTTGAGCTGAAGTGTTCTTCAGCCGCGACGATTCTCATGTTGTCCAAGGTTCGGTATGCAAGACTTCCGGTAATACTGATGGAGTTTTCCAGCGTCCAAATCGAACGGCCGAGGGCTATGGAGACTCTTATGTTACTTTCCATTAGCAAACGCTGAAGCTAGCGCAGCTCGGTTTCTCATTCGGTACCGATTAGGGCCGACGGTGTGCTGCTGAGTGAGGGTGTTTACTCATCATCGGCAACTCTATCGAGACCATGACGTAGATGTGATCCGAGACCCGGAATTCCGGCTTCGGGATCTCCGGCGATGGTGATGTTTGGTCATTGCTGAATGTCCGCGCCGGTGTATCCACCATTCGGCCTTTGGCCCCACTACCTCCGAGCGGTTGGCAACTATTGTTTGGCCTCGTGATTCAAGCTCGACTGATACTATTGACCGCTTACATTAGTAAGACCTTGGCGCGATTAAGCGTCGATGTGACAATAGTTGTGCCGACTGCGGGAAAGAAATTAGATACTTAGTCCACGATTAATAATAAGAGCAACTGGATGTCGTCTCACAGGTTTCCTAAATGTGGAAAAGACTTGTCATGAAAAGGTAAATCAATTCAAGCCTTTCGGTATTCAACATAAACGGTAGAGTGCATGTTTCCTTTCTTATTCTACGCTACTCATTCAGAACACGCTATCCCGTTATACAAAAGAAAGCTTTAATCAGTTCAGCTTAAACAATACGTCAAAGGGGCTACTAAATCTTCATCTCGTGCAATACTTGCCTTCACACCACGTAAGCCTGCAATAGATTACACCAGAACCTCAAGAATATCTGTTTCGCTCTGCCAAAACGAGACAAAAAGGAAGGCATTGCCTCGAGGGCGAATCGAACGCCCGATCTTCTCATTACGAGTGAGACGCTTTACCACTGAGCCACCGAGGCATTCAGGAACGAAATCGTGGTTGGTGGGCCACAGATGCGAGCTGGGGCGGATGCAACCAAGCTAAGACATACAGAACTGCGATAGAGTGTTTGTTGGGCGCGAAATCGTCTGGGTGTTCTTGAATGCTGCAAGTTGCGCGAGCAAACGCACGTCATTCGCTGGAAAAGGCGGTTGATTCATTAGTCAACGACCGCGGTTCATCCCATGCTCTCCGTCTCACACAGCCGGGATTGCGTGGGGGCTTTTGCGCTCAACTCCGACCGACGTGCTGATACCGCGCGGGCGCCACCGTAAGCAGCCAAGGCGGTGGGAACGTACATCAGTCTATGGAAGCCACAATTGTTGGCTCATCACAGAGAGAAAGCTCATGGTGTGCATCAACTCGCAGACTTGGCATATTACTTTGGAAGTCTGGTCAAGTTGGCGCGCGCGAGTCTGTGAGTATAACCAGATCAACTTCCGAATGCTTTCCCCAAGAAACTAACTCCTATTTCTAATCAGCGACACGCCGGAAAGAAATGCACAGAACTTGTATTACCATACCGGTCAGCAAGCCAAGCCGATGCCGACGTGGGGCTTGGAAAGGTACTTTGGTACGGAGAGTAACAGGTAGCAGTAGACACCGGTCTTCCCAATGCGGTGGTCTGCGATGCTCCTGTACTGCAGTTGCGAGAATAAAGTCACAGTCCTCCAAACACTCTTCAAGACTCGAGGAGACTAAATCGATCAACGACTTGTGCACAGAACTCATCCCGAGATTCTCTGTCTAGAACTTCAAACAACCAAGTCATAATCATCAAGATCCACGCCGTTCACTTTCAACATGACGACCGCCAAGAAAATCGCTGTCATTGCTACCAGCACCCGCAAGGTCAGAATCGGCCCCAAAGTCGCAGAAATGGTCAAAAACACCATCAGTCAAGACGCATCCACCAACAACATCGACCTTTCGCTCGTCGAAGTCGCCAATTTTAACCTACCCGTCTACGATGAAGTCGCCCTTCCCGCTCAGGTGCCTGCCGTTGCCAAGTTCGAGCATGCTCACTCCATCGCGTGGAGTAATGAGATCGCCAAGTATGACGGGTACATCCTCGTCATTCCGGAGTACAACTATGGCATGGCCGGTGGTACGAAAAACGCCATCGACTACCTGTACAACGAATGGATCGGCAAGCCTGCGGTCGTGGTGAGCTACGGCATCGCGGGCGGCAACCGGGCGTCGGAGCAGGCCAAAGGCACGCTGGAGGGCATGAAGCTCCGTGTTGCGGCGACCCGCCCGGCGCTGTCATTTGCGGGCGGCGCCGGCCCAGATCTGGTGGCAGCCATCAAGGGCGAGGTTGGAGCAGACTCGCGTAAGGATTGGGAGGCCAAGTCGGAGGATATTCTCAAGGCATTCGGCGAACTGAAGCAGTTCTTGAGCGAGCCTCCAGAACCTAAAGCCCCGCTTGCTATTTGATTCAGTGGAAGATCTCGTGCATCTTTACCGTTTCTCTTGGACACTAGTTTTGTCTGGCTTTAGGAATTTGAATCACCTTACCCAGTGAAGGGCGGAGTCCCACCTCGTAATGTCGCTTAATCCCTGTCAACAGCATCTTGATCCTTCGTGTTAGTGCAGTTCTACTCTGCTGCCTAGTACCAATAGAAGATGATTGCTGTGCCGCTTTCTGTGCCACACCCTCCTGAAGCCTAAAAATTCTTGAGAATCCTTCCAACCGTTTTCCCCTTTCCTCTCTTCTTGCTATGCATGCATCACAGTCACTCGCTTCTTCCCTGCTTATCTGGCCATGAGGTTGTCTATCCTGTTCGCGGCCGCTGTATGGGCCGCAGCGGCGACAGCTCAAGTCCGTCTACCATTCACCCGGCAGTCTTACCAGGCATTGAACAACAATGTCAGGCGTGACGATGAACGTCGCTCTACCTCAACAGTCGACTTCTTCAGCGCGGACACGGTCTATCTCGTAAACGTCACCGTCGGCACGCCGCCACAGAACATGTCAATGATGCTCACCGTCCAAGCCGGGGAGACTTGGGTGGTCAACGCCGACAACTGCGACCGGAACGGATATTCGCTCAAGTACGGATGGTGCAAATACGGTTCCTTCTTGCCGAACGAGTCGTCAACATATGTCAACCCTGGAACCGAGACGTTCATGACGAGCTACACCGAAGGCTACGCGTACGGGGAGATCATGAGCGAAACGCTGAGCATCGGCGACGTCCAGTTGGGCAAACTCAACATGGGTCTCGTTGACACCGCAGACACGTACATTGGCGTGCTGGCCCTGGGCTTCAACACGAGCGCGTACACGCCTAGTCCCTACAGCTCCAGCTCAAGTAATACAACCAGCGAAAGTCTGCCTACCGTTCCCGACCGCCTGCTCACTGATGGCAAGATCAACTCCACCGCGTACAGTCTCTGGGTGGACGATCTCTCTAATGAGTCTGGGAGTCTGCTCTTGGGTGCGGTCGATAGGTCGAAGTTTGAGGGCCCGCTCATCCGGTTCCCGATTGTGACTAGCTTTTCGACCTCAAAGGTCTTCAATACTCGAATCTACTCTATCAATGGCAGCACGTCATCATCGGGTGCGTTGGAGCCCATGGGCAGTCTTGGGGCGTCCTACAACGACAAACCCACCGTCCGAATCGGTCCTCACGACATCGCGTCCTGGCTTCCAGACGACATCGCCCAAGACATCTACGCCATCGCAGGCGCGACGTGGCTTGAGTCGCAATCGAACTACGTGGTTCCTTGCTCCGCCAACACTTCAACCGCTCAGCTGGCTATCCAGCTTCACGGCGCCGATGGTCCAGTCCTGAACGTGCCCGTTTCGGACCTCGTCATTCCGTCCGACTTTTGGTCGTCGAGCAAGTAGTCTTGGGACACTGAGACGGCGACGCAGTACTGCCTCTTTGGAGTACAGTCATACAACTCATCGACATCCTCGACTTCCACCACATCCGGCAGTTCAAGCTCGACGTACAGCCTCGGCGGCCTGATGCTGAAGCGCGCGTACATGGTGTTTGACCTCGCCAACGCAGAGATGGCCATGGCGAAAACCAAGTTCGGCAGCGGCGTGACTGAAGACGTTGTCCCATTCCCCAGCTACGCTGCGGAGGTCCCTGGGTCTACCTCGGTCAGCGTCGTCGTTTCAATCTATTGTCCTGTGGGCGCGACGTCTGATGAGTGCCCGAATGGATCTGGATCGGGCGACGGCTATGGCTATTACGACTCCGTTGGGCTTTCCAGGGGCGCCAAGATTGGCATCGGCGTCGGTGTCGGTGGGTTTTCGCTCATCGTGCTGGTGTTGACGGTATGGGCCGTCATGAGATGTCGGAGGATCAGGCGTGCTGAAGCGGAGCTGGCTGAGAAACAGCAACGCGTGGAAGAGGGCACGGGAGCAGGTGCCGAGACTGGCATTGATAAGGATTTGAATCCTGCAATATCACAACAACCTCCGGTTGCAGTCAAAGAACGCCCATCGATGGGAGAGTCGGTGCAGGATGTGACGACAACTGGGGACGTCGAAAGGAACAAAATCGACCCATCAAAGCCCCAGTGAAGGCCACTTGAGTTATGATAGAATATCTTAATGCAACATTTAATCCCCCCGTGCATCGTAGCATGGGGTGTAGTCATACTTTGCGGCAATCTCGCCTCTACCCAATCGTCAGTCTTCAGCATCCATGCCAGATTGCCGGAGTCAGGGGACTGGCGTCAGTCGGTTAGCACGTAACGTGCGGACCGATCCGGAACCTTGCCTCCAACCAGTCATGGAAAGCGACGGTAACCGTCTGAACTCGCCATGTGCAGCCATGTAGTATCGAACATTCGCCGAGATCCGGTCAGTGAAGGCCAGCAACTTGGTTCGTCGACGAGCGAAGATCCTAATCTACTCGGGATGTACATCTGTCGTCGCCGTTTGCAACGTTGCAGATCTCTCATACCCTCATGAACCGTACGGATGGACTTGAAGTTGCAAAAACAGGCGCGAATGCCACTCTGTAATATGCACAGAATCAGATGGCAGCAGCTCATCCGGCGAAAGGACCCCCTGGAAGGCAACCCTTTTGGGGATCAGGGGGCGGGGCGGGTGATGCGCCGGTGCCCATCTTATCAGATCTCCACCTTCCGGAAGGATAATAAGTTCCGCAGGATTGTTGGATGGGGGTGGAGGACGGGGTAACCCCGACGCTGAATGAGGATTTATTCAAGGTGTCGTTGGTTGCCGTTGTTGCGCTACTTTCCGAACGCCATGTTGTTGGCTTTAGGCAACACGAAAACTGTCTCAGCAACTCAGCAGTAAAAAAGAGAAATTCAGTCTACGTCACGAACTTCTGGAAGAACAACTGCCGCGATAAGCCGATACAAAGCTTCAGCAGATTCGTCGAAATAGCAGCATGTGCTCACGTTAGTCCTGTCCGAAAAGAGCGATAAGGGCCCAGGATGGAGGGTCACATTCGGCCCCGACTCGGTCATTCGCCGTCAACTCTCCAAATTCGGGGCACATGGCCCTTCAAGGGTAGCTCTTGAAGAATGCAGGACGTCCAGCCAATCTGGAGGTGTCGCTGGACATGCTAGCAGAGGAAAAGACCGGCTACACCTGCATTAGCTCCGTCGTTTCACCTTGCGCCAACCACTCACCGGGCACCATCACCAAGTCCTCACCTATGGTGTTGGCAGCGCTCCACCATGCACACACACACACACTGGAAGCGAAATTCCACGCGAGATTCGCAGTGCGCTGTGTGCAGCCAATATGGGAGCGCAAGGCATGTCATCCTTTGGAGGGTTGATGGCACGCTAGACCACACGCTTGACGGATCACTGTCAAATTGGTTGTAACCATCTAAGCGTGACGCGAGCGACAAGACCACGATACCTTCACGCGCCTCGTGGAAATTGCGCTGCGAATGCTTCACAAGCCCAAATTCCGGAAGGATTGGCTCAGGGGAGTTGAGAGTTTGATTGGCAGAGGACGTAACGTTTCGCATGTAACTCGAGCCAACTTGCCCACGCGATTTTCAGATGACAGATGTAGTCGGAGGCAACAATGGGTTTTGTGTCCCTAGTTCTTTCATTATTTCGTGGGTAAGATCTTGGGTAGCGTGTTGTCTAACTTCACCGGACAGAATTAGTATAATATGATCAGTTGATCGCCTCAAGTCCAGTGACGTTTAGTTGAGCTGCGGCACAGCCTTCTTCTTACACTCCTTAAATAGACTATTTAATAGCTTCCTCTTAATTTCGGTCAAGATGAGGTTCTTCCGCTCCCTAGTTGTTATCGCTAGCATCATGTCTCCCGCAATCCGTCTCACCGAGGCCTCACCGGTCAACCTCACCACCCGAGGCCTGAATGGCTACACCAACGCTGTGTACTTCACCAACTGGTATGTTGTCGGCTATAAATGAGACGACTTGTTGTATCCTAATTCAGATTCAGGGCCATTTATGGACGCAACTATCAGCCGCAGGATCTCCCTGCATCGCAGATCACGAATGTTCTCTACGCGTTCATGAACCTGCGGGATACTGGAGAGGTGTAAGTTTTTTCGATAACAAGAACTATCGATGGTTGATGACCGGTCTGTGTCATCTTTGAGGTCTAGTTAACTAACATGTCACAGTTACACCGCAGACACATACTCCGATCTGGAGAAGCATTATGCCTCCGACTGTAAGACCCCATGTTTCTTGAACTCTACCGGACAGCTCATCTCACTGCTACTCACCAGCCTGGAACGATGTCGGCACAAACGCCTACGGTTGCGTCAAGCAGCTCTATCTTCTGAAGAAAGCCAATCGTCGGATGAAGGTCATGCTCAGCATCGGTGGCTGGACCTGGTCGACCAACTTCCCTGCTGCTGCCAGCACCGCAGCAGGCAGATCTCTCTTCGCGTCATCGTCGATAACGCTTATGAAAGGTACGCATCTAGTGCACCACGCCGAGCCCCACTGTGATTAACTTACGATGACAGACTGGGGCTTTGATGGAATTGATGTGGACTGGGAGTACCCTGCCACCGCAGGCGACGCAGCCAACTTTGTCTCACTCCTTCAAGAAATCAGAAACCAGCTAGATGCCTATGCTGCGCAGTACACCCCGGGCTACCACTATCTTCTAACCGTCGCATCGCCCGCCGGGCCTGACCACTACAACGTCATGCAGCTAAAGGCCATGTCGGACATCATCGACGCCTTCAACCTCATGGCCTACGACTATGCCGGGTCCTGGGATGCGAACAGCGGCCACCAAGCGAACCTCTACCCGAACCCCGCGAACCCCACCGCTACCCCCTTCTCGACCGACAAGGCCGTGAGCGACTACCTCGCCGCCGGCGTCCCAGTCTCCAAGATCGTCCTCGGGATGCCTATGTACGGTCGTTCCTTTGAACAGACGAACGGAATTGGTCAGCCGTTCACCGGCATCGGCAGCGGATCGTGGGAGAACGGTGTTTGGGACTACAAGGCACTCCCTCGTGCGGGTGCCACGGAGCTGTACGATGCGACCGCAGTGGCATCTTACAGCTACGACTCCAGCGCCAAGGAGCTCATCTCCTACGACACGCCGGCTGTGGTGAGAACCAAGGTCTCTTACCTGCAAAGCAAGGGCCTTGGAGGGTCGATGTTCTGGGAGGCCAGCGGGGATAGGACCGATGACGCGAGTCTGATGAAGACCAGCTTCGATGCTCTCGGTGGTAGTGCCGCGCAGGATTCGAGTGAGAACCAGCTGAGCTACCCGAACAGCAAGTACGACAACATCCGTGCGGGAGTACCTGGGGGCTGAAAGAAAGACTTCGTTCTAAACGTCGGGACTACACCCCGGCTGACATTCGCTTCTGGACTCTTTTCATCTGTTTTTAATTGGTTGGAACTTCCCTCGAGTACAAAGCCTATCTGGCCTTCTCAATATCCACATATGTATCGGACCTCTTGCATTTGTACATAAATGAGCGTTTGAATGATACTTCTTCATCACAAACCAATGCCTTTGATGCTAGCTGGACACAGCCATATTCGGGCACCACCCCGCTATTCAATCAATTTTCCTCAGCAACCACCTTTTGTCCGTAAACGACATACCTGTAAAGATTTGTTTAGCTCCAAAGGACTTGAATTAAGTGAGATTTCAGAAACACCTACCAGTCGATGTAGGCGTGGAAAGCCCAGGGCCGACTCTTCAACTGCTTACGGACTTGCGCGAGAAGGACAATGACTTCTTCTCTGGTCCACCCCAGAACCCCAATGAAGAGCTTTAGCGTGAACGCATCGAGACCTTCGAGAGTCTGCGCAAGATTGTTCCAGCCGAGGTCCTGGTTATGAGGATCCTTTGCCCACGGACCCAGAGGAATCTTGAAGTGGTAGGATCTGACATTTTTGTACGGTTGCTGTCTTACCCAGGCATCCAACTTTGGTCCAGGAGAGTGCTCCGTGCCTAGCTTTTCACAAGCTTCGATGAACAGTCGGTCCCACTTCATGAGCGCGTGTTCTTCTTTCAGGCTGCCGTCATCGCAACCGTAGAGGACACTCATATCAGAAAACTCGGCCCAACCATTGGGATTCAAGGCGCTGATTTCAGTCCTCGTCGTTAGCTATAGCTCTCTGAATAACCGCCACTTTCGGCGGCTGGAAGCATGACAACCCACTCATAAACCCTACGCATGTAGGTTGGCCAGTCTTTCAACGAGCAGGCCATATATCGGCTGTGGATGAAGTCATATGACCGGTCGTCCATCCAGGCGCTCTCCACATCATCGATTTCAAATCGCACATTGGGGGGAACCCTTAGAGCCTGTCAGTTTACATTACATTTATGAAAATTCAAGGGGATTACGAACCATCCGGGCTGGATCGCGCTAAGATCATTTCCATAAATCTGACCCGAGTATTAGAGACGAAATCAGAATATTTGTCACCGGCGATAAACCTACCTCGGCATCGGGGAACAAGTCGGCGGCCTCAATCGCCCCTTGTAACTCGTATTAGTTGGTCATGGTCACAAAAGCTGATGGGATACTGCACTCACATATACCAGTGCCAGTCCCGACATCAAGGATCCGATGCGTCCTGCCAGGATCTACAGGTGCTAGAAACAGCCTGTAGCCGATTGCCTTAACGACCATGCTGTGAAACAAATCCAAACGGTCTGATTCGCCCTGGAGTGGAAAAATGGTGTTAGCAAAACAAATACCGGGAGCCGCGCACACGGGCGCGTGCCTGATGAGGTTTCTCATACCTCGTCGTTAGGGAAGTTATAAGCTAGGTACCGAACGTCAGCAAGCCATTATAGCATTCACGTTTCGCAAGCACATGGTGCATAAGGGGTGGTTAATAAACCTACATCCAGGGCGGTACGCATGGTAGCGTCGACCAAACTCTTCCGGGTAGTCAATGACACTTGAAGTCAAAGACTCTGTGTACGTAGACCTATTGTCTATCAGCTCCTCCTTCCAGCCAACAGAGGATCAGCGACATACAGCCGGTCATCGATGGTCAAACCGTCATCGTCCGCGACCTTGGTGCGCCCGTTAGCATGCAATCTTGACTCTGTGATCGCCTTCCACACAAACATTTGCCGCGTCGTTCGGTTCTATGGGGCCTGGTTCACCGGCCATTTCCGGGTCCGTTTCGGGCGGGACTGTTCGGGCCACAGGACCTGCCGGGGTTGCCGGGGCCGCTGGCGCCACCGAAGCCCCTGCAGATGTCTGGTTTGGCGACGCCGTTGACCCTCTCGTGGCTACCGGGGGTGTCTGTGTCTTCGGACTGGCTGTCGCTTGCGGGGCCGCCGGGGGTGGCGTTTGGGATGTCCGAAGTGCTGCTGTTGCTGGGGCCGCCGGGGCTGTCGGGGGGTCGCTGTTTGAATCGGTCATGGCTCAAACAATTATCAACTAAAAAGTTCCCGATACTTGTTTGTTCAGATAAATGCGACGATCTTGAGCGAGAGAGAACAAAGAATGGGGAGAACGGAGAGACTTTCTTCCCATTTATGGGGTGTGGTGGTGCTTGAAGAACCCCCGCAGCTCGGCGACTCGCGCGTTCCTCCTGCAAAGGAGGCCATGCAGTGTGGAAAGCCTGGTTGTTCTCTTCCGGGATTCAGGTGGAGATCCTACGTGTTTGGCTCTTGGTATTGGATCATTGACAGGCCTGACTACATGTAGGCTGTAGACCTCCCCGCCCACGGTTGGAAGCATCCTTTTTTTACTCAGCTATCAATTTAAAGCTAGATCGCGCATCACCTTCAGATAAGCCTTTGATAGAATGTAACTCGCGTTCTTGTTATCTAGCAGTGTACTCATCCGGGAATCATTATGCCCAGATGAAATCGTAAGCAGCCGTCTTCAAGTATCTGGTGGACTTATTACATCGCTGGTAATGGCTCTGCTGCCCCACTGATGAAGCAGTGCTCATCTATGGATTTTGTGCTTATTGGGCCTCGTCAGCACGATTTGCATACTCCTGCTGGCTATTCTCCCGAGCTGCTGCAGCTCGCATCACAGAGCAACCAACCATAATTTCCTGTTGGTGTGCCTGGTCGAATGATAATGCCAGCCGACTCCACTGCCTCCAGGGGGTTGAAGCATTGCCCATAAGGAGTCTTCTGCAAAAGCCCCAGGTGCCGGGCGGGAGGGTCTGTTGGTCGTGGCCATCAACGATTGCGGGCATGCACATCTGCAGCGCAGTCGACGTTGGCGAGAGGGAAATAAGCCGGGCGGAGAAGGCTCGAACACACCCTGGCCTATTAGCTATTACATAGAACAATCTGTGTTTGAGCCAGCTATTGAATTCTATGTTATCGGGGACGCCACTGCATAGAGAAAAATGAAAGAGCTTAAGGCTAAGTTAGTAGAAGCGACGCAGATAATAAACCAGGTAAAACAAACCATGAGAATCGCATAATCTTAGCACGAATCGTCTATTGAAGCAGCTACTATGATTAGAAGAGGCATTTGAGAACAGTATTGTTTAAACGAGCCAGCCAAAAGAGCATAACAGTATATTCTTCGGCCCTTGCCACATATGCTGCTACCTAAGGAAAGGATCTTAAGAACACGGGCTAGTGTTTTGCTAGGTCTATGTTAGGAGGACCACAAAATCAATCAAACAGAAGGGAATGAAACCCACGACCGTCGAGTTCAGAACATGCATGCCCAGGCTGTTACCAACGGGAGCCGCATGGGACACGACGTCTGCACTCGTTTGAGTGCTTCCTTGCCGAGAGGTTGCGGGCCGAGAAGCAAAAATGACCTTTCCGCCCGAATCGAAACGAGCACGTTACTTTGCCAACATATTCAGCCGTGCGTGAGAATGGGCTCAGCGCCGACTACCACTCCGAATGCTGTACGTCGACTTGGGGATGCAGCCATCAAGACAGAGGAAGACGGTGAGTCGATCCAATTATTGGGTACGCCTTGGACAGAATCTTTGCCCATCTCAGCCTCAAACTCATCTGAAAGATCTCCAGAGGGAACTCGTTCAGGTTCAGCGGCAACAGCATCGCCAGGCGATGTTCCTTTTGGACCCAGACGGACGTACAAGACTGTAGGAATGTCCTCAAGATACCAGCCTTACACATCACGCCAATGAGGTCAATCGCCAGCAAAGACCTGACAACGATTTGATCTCTTTCTAATCTTGAAAATTTCAACGCGAGAGATTCCACGTCGCCGAATTGACATTGAATGTAGGTTGGAGACCAAGGTAGAAAAAGCAATTGGAGGTGACCATCCCGTCCGCAACCCCTGAAGTGCCGTGGGTGCACGACCACGTGTAACAGCGCAGGCCAATCCCACAGCGAATCAGCCCCTGAAGCGTGGCGTCGCACGGGGCGCCGGAGTCATTTTGAGCCACTAAGAATTAAAACCACAGACGCGTCTCCCATCCAACAGCTTCGGCCGGGTTTCAACCGCGTCATTTTCTTTGTGCCTTGCGCATTCTCACCAACTTCACCGTCGACTTCTTCGCCCATATTCGACTGAGCAATCGTCAACATCGCAACGTCTTGCTGTCTCACATACGGCTGCACCTGTAAAACCACGACCAGGCAAGGAACCCTCACAACCCGCACCATCCGCCACAGAACAGCAGCCCAAGCCGGCGAGGACTCCCAAAAGATGGACCCCCTGTGGCTGGCCCCGCACGATCGGGACGAGAGAACCTGCAAAGGCTGCGGCAACTACGGCAAGCACGTCGACATGTTCGGCTACTACTGCGCCGTCTGGGACCGCAACATGGCCGTCGCCGGGCGCACCATGGCCGAGCGGGCCTTTGCGCGCGCCGGGCGCATGCTCGCCGCGGCCCAGGAGGGCGTCGACAGCTGGGAGGAGCAGATCGAGGCCCAGGACGCCCTGATCGACTCCCTGCGCGAGGCCCTCGACGCCGCGGAGGCGCGCCGCGAGGACCTCGACGAGAAGCTGGCCGCGCAGCAGGAGCTGTGCGAGCGCGCCGAGAGGCAGAAGATGGCGCTGATCGACGTCATGCGCGCGGCGGAGTACCGCGAGGAGGCGGAGGCCGCGGCTATGGAGAACGCGGGCGAGGAGGCGCACAACTTTGACCGGGAGATGAACGGCGCGGAGCGCGTGCAGGCGCTGGATCCGCATTTTTGGGAGGCGCGGACGGAGTGGTGGGACGAGGAGGGGGATGACGAGCCGGAGGAGCTGAGCTTCGAGCAGTCGACGGCGTATTATGCGTGGGAGGTGGCGTACAAGCGGAGGATCGCCACGCGCAGGACGCATGAGGCGGAGCGGCAGCATGGACGGCGGAAGAGGGCGGAGAGACAGCTGTACGTGGAGACGAGGGTGCGCGAGGCCGAGGCAGCTGGGCGGATGATCGATGCGGATCACTGTGATCACCTCGTGCGCTCGCACATCCGGGCAAGGGAGCAGCAGGGAAGGCAGCACGCAGCGCGGGAGTACGCCCAGGAGCAGAGACAACGGCTGAGCCGGGTGGAGGCGTGGGCTGCGGGCGTGCAAACGCCGACCCCGGGGCCGTCGGTGAAGCAGGAGGACGAGCTGTCGGAGCTGCATTCGCCGGCCATGTTGTCGCGGGTGTCGGTCAAGCGGGAGGGTACGGGCGAGGATCTGTGGCGGGTGGCTTCGGCTGTGCCGGATCGGACGGATGTGAAGCAGGAGATGAAAGCGGGG
>JABGMY010000992.1:0-15036 GCA_014705525.1 Colletotrichum sp. HC292
CTTGAGTCGGCGGCCCTACACTGCAGTCTTTTGCGAGGGGGGGGGGTTTGTCGACGGGAGCGTGGACTGAGCCGCTTCTTCAGATAAGGTACCTTACGGTGGGGTGGGTAGGTACGGTAAGGTAGTGTTGGAAACGGTTCGGAGGTGTGGCTGCATGGCCCCTGTCCCCCGTTCGATGCTCCAGCCATGTGTGGCCGTGGCCATCGAAGCTTTTGCCTTGCGATCGAAGACAAACTCGACTTTTTGGCGGAGCAGATGTCTGAGAGCTCCAGATCACCCTACGGACTGTGGCGAGCGCCCACGCAATCCCGCCGTGGCACCTCACGAGCCTGCGGTGCTCCCTGTAGTTACTGATGTGGCTCCATGTGGCTGCTGCTGGCGAGACTCTGGCATGTCCGGCCTGCTCATCTCCATGCCACTGTGCCTCAGCCAACCCTATTCAATCATCTTTTGACCAATTTTCTGTTCCGGTTTTCGATGCTGGACCAAGAACACGATCCGCCAAGCCAGTCAAGCTCCTTGGTGTCGCGCGCCTGCATTAGCTCGCATAGCTCGAGCCTCTGGTCGCGTTCCCCGCGTGTGGTTCCCCTCTTCGCCTCTTTTTCTTTGAGTGTTCGTCTCATTCGCAGGAATGCCGAACTGTCCAACAAGACGAACACACACGTGTAGACAATCGATTGTCAGAGTGGATCGTGTCACCGTTAGATGGCTTCATTTTGTTTCGTTCCAACAGGGTAGCAACCGCCCAATCATTGTGAATGCGCGGTTCGCTTGCGACATGTCCACGTGATGCCTAGTCCTCGCCTATGCCCCCGGAAACCGACGCCGACTTCATTGATATCTGGATATTGCGAGCAAGACTAGCCTTGACTTATGGCCTGGGTACCGAGTGCATTCATCATCAAGGGGTGATTCAGGACCTCCTACGAAGCGAAAGAAGCGCAAAGGCAACTCAGGAGAAATAATGCAATATTCATTGAGAGGCGGAAATGATCGACGTGGGCTTGCACTGAATGCCGACAGCCCAAGTTTTCAACGGGCCACTTCCGCTTCGAATAATGGAACGGCAGCTGGACACGGCCCCGGGAGTGGAGTCTTGTCGGAGCCGCGCCCACCGGCAATGCCGCCGCCACTACGGACGTTTACTGAACGTAGGGATCGGGGTGGAGGAATCAAGCGCGAGGATAGCCAAACAGCGACAGTTTTCGGACGAATTTGTTATCCGTGTACTGGAATTGAACATCACAAGAACAACAGAATAGAACCAATCAAGGCGGCGAGAGCGTACAGCAGCGATTTCTCCGGGGTTTCTATTCGTCTTCACCTGCAAGTCTTGTATGAAAAAGAACTTCATCGCCAACAACCGAGAAATGAGACAGTCGACAAACTCTACTGTTCGGGCTCATGGATGGCTCATCCACGGCACCATTCCGACATCGCCTTGGACACCACCGCAAACTCACTTCTTCGGATGGCTGCCGCAGCTCGGTCCGCCATCCGAGACGGGTGGACCCGCTTACCGTCCCTATCGCATTCTTATCGGTCTACCTACCTCATAGGACCTTTACAAGCTCCCACCCTTTCGACCCCTCCTCGTCCGCATTCTCCTCTCCAGGAACTTTCCCTCGATTCTCCAGAACCAGTCAATTAACAACCGATATGACCAGATTACGCTTGATCGCAGCCGCCAGGACGGCGAGGCCGTTTTTGGCTTCTCCCTGCCGCAATGGCAGGCCTCTCGCCCTTGCGGCCACCGCCGCCGGAGCAACCTCCATCTCGGCCCCGGCCCCGATGCCAGCGCCCGTACGCTTCTATTCGGCGGAGGCGCGCAAGAACTGGAAGCAGAAGCTCGAGGCCTTCTCGAAGCAGAACAAGACTCCTCTGTACGATTTCCACCTTGCCCACGGCGGCAAAATGGTCATCTTTGGCGGCCACCACATGCCCGTACATTACACTGGTTTGAGTCTCGCCGAGTCCCACCACTTCACCCGCAATCACGCCTCCCTCTTTGACGTCAGCCACATGGTCCAGCACCGCTTCACCGGCCCCAAGGCCGCGTCATTTCTCGAGACCGTCACCCCCTCGAGCGTCTCGGACATGGAGATCAACTCCAGCAAGCTCAGCACGTTCCTGTGGCCCAAGACTGGCGGCATTGTTGACGACACCATGATCACCCGCCTCGGCGAGAACGAGTATGCCGTAGTTTCCAATGCTGGCACTCGCGAGAAGATCTTCAAGTACCTCACCGAGCAGACGGCCGACCTGCAGAAGCCTGAGAGCAACGACTTCTGGTGGGAGGTTCTTGAGGGCTATGGTCTGGTTGCCCTCCAGGGCCCCCAAGCGGCTGAGGTCCTCCAGGAGATTATTGACCCCGCGGACGGCCTGAACCTGGAGCAGCTGTACTTTGGCAACACTGGGTTCGCCAAGCTGAGATACAAGGTCAACGGTGAGTGGAAGACGACTTCCGAGAAGGCCATGATCAGCCGAGGAGGATACACTGGGGAGGACGGCTTCGAGATCTCCTTCAAGTCAACCAACGGCGAGGCGCAGCCGCTGGCCGAGACCCTTCTCGAGGTTGCCGGTCCCGAGAGGCTCCAGCTCGCCGGTCTTGGTGCGCGTGACAGCTTGCGCCTGGAGGCCGGCATGTGCTTGTACGGCCACGACATCGACGACACCACGACGCCGGTGGAGGGCAGCCTCTCTTGGATCATTCCCAAGGAGAGGAGGACTAAGGGTGGCTTCCACGGCGCCGAGGTCATCACCAAGCAGCTTGTGCCTAAGAGCAAGGGTGGCTCCGGTATCGAGAGACGCCGTGTGGGCTTCCTCGTCGCCGGCGCTCCCGCTCGCGAGGGTGCCGAGATCTTCACCAAGGACGGCGAGAAGGTGGGCGTTATCACCAGTGGCTCACCTAGCCCGACACTGGGCAAAAACATTGCCATGGGATACGTCAAGGAGGGACAGCACAAGTCCGGCACGGAGCTGGACGTGGTGGTACGTGGTAAGAAGAGGGCAGCAACAGTGGCGAAGATGCCCCTTGTCCCGAGCAAGTACTTTAAGGGACCTACACCTGCGCCGGCGTGAGAGAGCGCGCGCGCTATCTCGGCCTGTATCATTAACAAGAAACTTTCAATAAGATATCCCGGTAATTGTCACGACATGTTTCCTCGAGCCGAGGGTCTTGGCCTCAGCCTCATCCTCATCATCATTTATTTGCCTCGGGTAGGAGTATCGGACGTAGTCTAAGAGCCAAAGCGCCAGTGCAGTTCAAACAAACAAGATTTCAAAATCTGATAAGATCAAAATCGTCATGACCAACAGGAGTTTCACAAGGCTCGGACTAGCTGTTTTTTTGAGACATGTGGCCGCGAAAAACCATGGGAGGCCATCACGGAAGAGAAGAGCGATGGCGACCCTCAAACGAGCGGCTGGATGATCTAGCAACGATAGCCTGGTATGCGACAAACATGGCAGAGGTTAGCAGCGTGAGTCGACAGGATCGAGTTGCGTGAATGTATGTTGAAAAGAGGAAAAAAGGGAAGGGCCAGACGAGCGCAGAAAATATTTTGTTGTTTGGCTGATGGAGCTCGGACGCTAGGGCAGATCCGGCTTAGTTTCGGGTTCCGCAGGCTGCATTAGTTGGAGTGGGGACGGTGCAGTGACTGCTTCAAAGTTCACCGTGCCCGTTCTGAGAGTTGAGTTGAAGGCATCCGAGCCGAGTTTCGGTCTCTTTCGACGTTTGAACTCTCTCCTGTCCGGCTACGCTTGCCTACTAGCAGCCGTTTTACGATCTGATCTGAACACCCTTCCGAAAGTCGATGCCGATGCGAGCTGGGAAGCCGCGGATGGCTGGCACTCGGTGACAGGCCGTCTTTTGCCAAGCCCAGCCCAGCTTAGCCCAGCACAGCCGAGCCCAGCCGGAAGATGCGAGGGGCCAAAATCCGGCTCGAATTCGGCGTGGGTCGGTAATGGATGGTGCAGATGCAAGTGCAAGTGCAAGTGCAAGTGCAAGCAAGCAAGTGCAGATGGTGGTGGTGGTGGGCGGTGTCGGTGTTGGTTGGTGCTTATTCGTTGTGTCGGTTGTACCAGAACCCCTCAAGATTCGACGAACCGAACGTGATTTTACATTTAGTCAACTGACCAACTTTGAGATGAGGCACAGCAACAACGGAGCTGTTGTTCGGGCAGGGCGACACAATGCGATGGGAACTGTCAGCTGTTGTAACTTTGGCATCCTGTCAACTACACGCTACCTTAGTTGCGCCGTGGACATGTTCTGTGCATTCTTCCAGAAAGGGTCAGCCAGCAGAGGCGAAGCATGTTGACGGGACATGACGTCAGTTGTCAGCCGAGGGATAGCACAAGCCCAACTCTGCTATATTGAACTTCGCAACGGCGTCTCTTCGGAGGCGGGTAGCATGAAGACCTACCTTGGCACTTTCAAGCAGGAATATAGACTACAGCGTCTGAAGATCATGGATTGGTTGTTGGTGGAGACATCACGCGGCCCCCAGATGGGGGAGCGGGCAGATCAAGCGACGGAGACGAGCAAGTGCCGTTTGACTCGCGCCAACTAGCTTACCCCAGGATGCGGTGATGCGGGCTTTTTGTACAATCCAAAGAAGCATATGGTCGCATTTTTGATCTTACGACCACTCGACGCGTGGGATGGGGCGGCAAAGGCGCAAGGCCACGAGGGCCCGGTCAGAGGTGCCGACACCATCAGCATACCTACCTACCTACCCACCTATACGTCTTTTTGTTCGACTCGGACGTCGACTCGATCGATGGATGCCGGGCACAAGACACACAGAACACTTGTGGGCTTGTGTGCCGGGTTGCCTTTGAGTTCTGGAGGGATTATGGCCCCAGAGGGTGTCGTCGAGCGAACACACGTGTTGGCGTGCAGCGGCTCGATTGGCTGCTTTCCCCCATCATAGAGTTCTCAGCCTTGTGGATGGATATCAGCGTGTCAGTCAAGTGGGCGTGAGATGCTGAACGTGGAGAAGTGATGCGACTAGACCGCGACGAAGTCGCATTGCGTTGTTCAGTGAGGGGTGCCATGGACCTTGATGGCTATGTTTTATCATGTTTCCGGCGACCTGCACCACGATACGATGTGCTGGTGGGCGGGGAAGAGCGATGTCCTGCGCGTTGCGTCTTGCGACCTTTTTTGCAAGCGTGGCAGACGACGGCGACGGCGACGGCGACGGCATGCGACGATGCGCAACCTGGATTGGCCGGAAGGATCGGATTGGCAGCACATTAAAAAGCATGGGACGACGCCCTTCCCGCCTGGCGTCTGAGTCTTAGACGATGGCGCTTGTGACGCTCTCTTCCGGCTCGCTGACAACCATATTCCCAGTCACAGGCGGTCAGCAGCGACAGTGCCAAACGACGGTCAGCCACAAAAACATCATCACTGCCTTCTCCGGCCGTCAGATTAAAAGCCCACGAGCGGGCGACGGGAGGATCACCCCTCGAGTTCAACTGGGTTTTTTATTTTAGGGTCTGCCCACCACCATTCCAGACGCAGCATAGCGAGCCGGGACCTCCCCAAGAGCTGTAACTCTGACGTGGACCCCTGGCCCTTTTTTGTCTTTTCTTGCGCCCTTGGTCTGGTGCAGAGGAAGGGGAGGGAGGGAAAGGAGAAGAAAAATAAAAGGGACGAAAGTGACAAGCAATACTGCTGGACACACCCTCACAAGTTACGTAGGTAGGTACCACCACCCAACATTCTCAGCTTCGCGGGTAGTGTCCCTGGTCCCTGCGCCCGCCTTGCCCAGCCCCGGAGCCCTGAAAGTCACCCAGGTCACGGCCAAGCCAAAAAAAACAAGTCAAGTCCCTGTTCGGACCATTTGCAGACCGCACTTGCTCTTCATCTACCTACCTATTTTCTGCGGGGACGAAAGAAGCTCGGGGAAGGAAAACCATGATTTAATAACCTTGAATCGCTCCCCCATCATAACGTACTGCAGATTCCCCCTTCGCTCCCGCTCGCTCCCACGCGACCTGTCGCTCTCAAGCTCGGATTTTCATCCTCTCTCTTCGGCTGAACGTTGCGCGCCTACCTACAACACACGTCAAAGCTACCCAGAAAAAAGACCTACCCAGGCACCACGCGCCGTGGGCCTGCCTCCCAGCAATGCGGTCTCTACCCGCAATAGTGGGCTTGCTGCCTCTGCACCTCGCCCTCCTCCAGCAGCAGTTCCTGCATGGCGTCACTGCAACGCCCGTCGTCAGCGGGCCGCAAAAAGTCATTGGCTCTACGTCTGCGCCTGCAAGAAGCCAGGAAGAGCCTCGTCGCTTGAGCGGGAAGTTTTTGCATATTACAGGTACGTGAAATGCAACCTGAGCACACCCAAATGTTCGCAATCGCGACAGAAATGGCTAATAGCTGCCATGCGGCGATTCTACAGATTTTCACCCAGACCAGTTCTACAAAGCCCACACCTCAACACAAGAAGATATAGCTTGCCACAGGGGCAGCGGGCCTTCAGGTTACTACGGCGCAGAAACCTCGGACTGCGACTCTCCCATCTCCCTTGTAGACGCGACTTTCGACTGGATTGCCAAGAACATCGCCGACGACGTCGATTTCGTCATTTGGACTGGCGACTCGGCGCGCCACGACAGCGATGAAGAAATTCCTCGAAATGCTAGCCAGGTGCTTGGCACAAATCGATTGATCGCCGACAAATTCGTTGAAACATTCGCTCACCCAACCGATTCCACGCGCATGACCGTACCGGTCATTCCCACCTTTGGAAACAACGACATTCTGCCGCACAACATCCTTCGACCGGGCCCTAACAAGTGGCTGGGATACTACTCGGAGATCTGGAAGCGTTTCATCCCGGAGGAGCAGCGTCACTCGTTCAGTTTCGGTGGCTGGTTCTACGTTGAGGTTATCCCCAATCAGCTGGCGGTCTTCAGCTTAAATACGCTGTATTTCTTTGACCGAAATGCAGGCGTGGATGACTGCCAGCAGCCCTCGGAGCCTGGCTTCAAGCAGATGGAATGGCTCCGCGTGCAGCTGCAATTCCTTCGCGAGCGTGGCATGAAGGCCATCCTGATGGGTCATGTGCCTCCGGCCCGCACCGACAGCAAGAAGAATTGGGACGAGACATGCTGGCAAAAGTACAATTTGTGGATGCGACAATACCGTGACGTTGTCGTCGGGTCTCTGTATGGCCACATGAATATCGACCACTTCATTGTGCATGATACCAAGGATATGGACATTGACGTCCTCAGCGGCTTCGCCGTTGACGATGACGTTGGTCGAGAAGCTTTCGAGGACGAACTTGAAATTCAGTCTGCAGCGGACTACCTCCAAGAGTTGCGAGAGGGCTGGTCGAAACTTCCGAACGTGTCCAAGGCGCTGCTCGATGAGGCCGACGCCGTCGAGCCAGAGAAGAAGAAGAAGAAGAAGAAAGGCAAAAAGAAGCCATCCAAGGACCTGGGTGGCAAGTACGCCGAGCGATACCATCTTTCCCTCATCGGCCCCAGCATTGTGCCCAACTACTTCCCCACCATTCGGGTCATGGAGTACAACATCTCCGGGCTTGAGAATGCGGCGGTTTGGACCGATTCCTTCGCCGATGTGCTGCCGGCGATCCAACTGCCGTTCGAGGATGATCCGACACACGAGGAACTGAAGCGCGATATGGAGGCCGCCAAGAAAAAGAAGAAGGGCAAGAAGGGCAAGAAAGGAAAGAAGGGAAAGAAGGGCAAAGACAAGAAGCCGGACATGGGCGAGGATCCCAACCTGGTCGTTCCCGAACCACCACCTGCAGGAACAGGCCCAGGCCCGGCTTACGACCCTCAGCCCCTAACGTTCCTTGGGTATACCCAGTACTTTGCGAACCTGACCTACATCAACAACGATATGACGCACGACGAAGACGCATCAGGCAGCAAGTGGCGCGACGGCATCCATAAGGACAAGGATCCCAAGTCCAGCAAGCCCAAGCCGAATCCCTTCGAGTTCGAGGTTGAGTACAGCACCTTCACGGACAAGATCTACGGCCTGCCAGACCTGACCGTGCGGAGCTACGTCAAGCTGGCTCACCGCATCGGTCAGGAGAACGCCAAAGGCAAGGTCCTTGCAGAAGACTTTGAAGACGAGGGCATAGAGGAGAACGACGACAAAGAATATGACTCTGACGACGTAGACGAAGACGTAGACACGGAGAAGAAGAAGGGAAAGAAGGGCAAGAAGGGCGGCAAGAAGAAGAAGAAGCACAATAAGGTGTGGTTGCATTTCCTCAAGCACGCCTTCGTGAGGACGGTGCCGGAGAAGGATCTGAAGAAGTTTTAGAGATTCGGAAAGATGCCTAGAGAGAGAGCGTTGTGGGATGCATCGTTCGCATTTTGCATTGTCGTCTACCGTGTTGCTTTTCGCATGATTAGATGAAGAGGGCGTTCGGGGAGCATGATCAAGGGTAGCGAAATTTGTCTTTTCCTGTTCGTCTTTTAGTCGAGCACTCAGCACATTCACAAACTGAAGCATTTACATGGCTGCAACCTGGCTTGTTTGATTGGCGGCTTCCTTGGCACTGTCTTTTTCCGTAGCATGGCTCTGCGAGCTTTGGGTTGCAATGACTAGAAAGAATCCAGAAATCATGTGGTCATTTGTTACTTTTGGTCTACCGGTAAATCCCTACACAATCCGGAAACGGGGAAGCAAGGTCGTTCTTTTTACATGTCGTTACAAGCGGGAACGATTTAGTCGCTCTCACTTGACTCTCCGGCAGGTGGGTCAGAGAAGCCGTCCCACTCGTCCTCCTCCGAATCCTCGTCATCGGACTCGGCGTTGATCTGAGCCTCGAGGTCGTCCGCGTCGATGCCAATAGAACCCGAGATATCCCAGCGGTCGCCCTTGGCAGCACGTCCAACGTACTTGACGAAGCGCAGGGTACCACTGTCGCGAAGCACCAGCGTGAGCTTGTTCCACGCCGCAGCCTGGAAGAAGAGGATATTGTCATCTTCGCCGCTCGACTTGTAAATCGCCGCATCCTCTTCCTCCTCGCCGTCGTCGCCGGCCATGTAGACCTCGTGACCACCAACCTCAATCTCCTCTTCCGGCTCAGGCTCGGGCTTGGCCTTAGCTTTGCCCTTGCCCTTTTTATCCTTCTTGGACTTGCCATTGGGCTTGGCTTCCGATTCCTCCCTGGCCTGCTTCTCCTCCTCCTCTTCTTCATCATCACCCCAACCCTTTGAAGGGGTAATGCCGAGGTTGAACTCCAGACGCGGCTTGCCCTCGTGCCCCGTTGCTAGCGTGTAATCCAGGCCGTGGCGGAATCGACGAGCGAGGAATTCGTGGCTCTCAACGACCGTGCCGGTGGCAACCTGTAGCCACTCGCGGAACTGACGCGAGGGAAGGAGGTTGTCGAGGAGCTCTGTCAGGGGGTTCTCCTCCTGCGAGCTGCGTAGCTCGTCAGCGCCTGCAGGCTGTTGGTAGAGATAGCGGTGCTTGTGCGGAGGACGGGCGACGCGCCACGCCGACTCCTTCTCGATCTTGCCGCTGTCTTCTGGAAGCGTAGCCTTCTCCTGAGACTCAATGTACTCCCTCAACCGGGCGCTGAACTTCTTTGACAGGATGTTGGAGAGTGTAATGCTCGAATTCTCTTCAAAGTGCTCTGTGATTTGTTCCATCGTGTCCGGCGTCAGGTACTGTGGGTTAATGTACCTGAGCAAGAACTCAAGGCCAGCCTCGTCAAAGCCAGCTGCCAGATCCGAGCCGGGCTCGTTGATCCTGACGGGCCGCGGGCGCGGGGTGTCGTGCTGGTCAGGGTTGCCCTGCAACTGCATAAGGCCCGAGTTCTTGACCTGCTTCTCCTCGGCGCCCTTCACATATCCGTCCTCGCCAATCTGGGGGATGTGGAACCAGCCAGAGATGGCCATGCGGATACGGCCACCATCTTCCTCGAGCTGAGCCTTGGATTCGGCGTGGTAGACCTCCTCGACGTCGTGGAAGGACTCACCCGGCTGCACGGCGAAGAAGGAAAGCTGGTTCCACGCTGGTGGTATGACCTTGGTGTGATCCGGCGCAGGTGTCTTGGCAACCTCGCCGTCCTTGCCTTCGAGCTCGTCGACGGGGAACAGACGGAGAGCACCGCCCCACTCGGCCTTCCACGGCTTGTCTGGGTCGGTGAGGTACAGGATGTAGCTGACCTTGCGGCTGCCAATCACGTCGTCGTGGCAGAGGAGGTAGCAGCCAGGTGTGTAAACGTTGATGGCCATGTCGGTCTTGCGACCGCTCAATGGGCCGCAGCCTGTGATGTGGGAGACATAGTTGCGGAAGGTCTCGGAGTAGATGGCGTCGCGTAGAGAGAGGAGAGAGGGAAGCTTGGCAAGAGCCTGATCGTCGAGGCCGTCGAGGTTGGCGAGGTCGCCTGACTGGTGGATCTTGTAAATGTCGGTCTCTTTGGGGGTGAAGGAGACGTTCTCGCGGATCTCGTCGCGGACGGAGCGCAGGAGCTTGTCGTCGACCAGGCCGGTGATGACGGAGTGTTTGTACGGGCTCGACTTGGCGTACTCGTCGGTGTAGGACTCGAGGACGTTCGAGTCAAAGAGGCCCTTGCGAAATCGTGACTTTGCGACATCGGCCGAGAGAGCTATTGTAGGACTCGGTGTAAGTGCGACGTCATTTCTTGACAGAAAGGTGTTGGTTCGCTCACTTGTCTTGGACTTCTTCTTGGACTTCTTCTTGTCGTCGATCCGCGATTCGGCCTTGCGCTTCATTATGGGAGGTCAATTGATCTGTGAGGGAAGGGAGATGTTGCTGTGCGCGGAGGAGGAGGAACAAAAAAAAAATGTTGGCAACCTCCCAGACCATACCTAGGTATCTGGGTCAAGAGCTTCGATCGGACGTGGGCTGAGGTCCCACATAAAGTTTTTTTCCGTTGCCCATTCTAGCAGCTGTTTTCGCGGCAAATCGTCCCATGGCCCGGCGTTGGCCCCTGCAGAGCACCACAATGGTCCATAGTGACGTTGGGTGCGCCCTGCTAGGTTTCCTACGGCGGATACACCGCTGCTCAGCTGTCCGCCTGGTGGCCAGAGTCTTCCCGCCCCATGAAGCAGAAATGCAACCCAGTCATTCAATTGGCAATACAGATGCTTGTTTTCATTCAAATAGGTACTTTCAAGAACTTGCATAACACCCCAAGCGCCGGACGCTTCATTGTCGACAAACAATGCGAACCGCCAGCCTTAACTGGTAAGTAAGTAGCCAATGCCATCGTCGCCTGCCCGGCCAACCTCAGCCAGCGTGGGCGTGGTGTGGCCTCCGATCATGCGGGCTTGGGACGGAGCGCTTTGGAGACGGCAGCGGACCCATTGGATCGGCGAGCCATTGCCAACCGCCGTCGGACCCCGCGTCGCTCAGTACCCCGCCGCCCGTCATGCATCCCCATTGGCGTCGATTGCGGCCCCAGGCGCGTCTTCTTGGTCATTAGTGTCTCGATTGGGCAGTTCGCCGGCATCTTGACCCAGCTTCTCCGCGTTCTTGCTTCAATTACGAAGACAACTCAACCCCGCCTGTAAACCGATAGAGCTAACTGTCGAGTCCGAGTCATCCATTCAACGTCTTATCTCCCACACACAGCAACTCGTCTACTTCACAAACACTTCATTGCAAGAACTTATTGTTTGCGTGCTCTGGACACCAAAGTCAACCTTGGAAGTCGAACCTGACAATGTCTGCACAAATCGACATCGCGGCTACGAGAGCCAAGTTCCCTGCCCTCAGCCAGGACCAAGTCTTCTTTGATAACGCTGGTGGAAGTCAGACTCTTGGGACTGTCATCGACTCGTACGTTCTTGAGCCATATAACCGCCATATATGCAACCCACTGACGCGACGCAGGATCCGCGACTATCTGTCTCAGACCAATGTTCAGCTAGGAGCGTCATACAAAGTTGGCCAGCGCTCCACTGCTCTGTACGGTGACGGCTACCAGGCCGGAGCCAAATATATCAATGCATCCCCCGATGAAATTGGTAACAACGTCCAGTCCAACCCTTTGCATCTCGACTAACCAAGTAGTCTTTGGCGCTTCGACCACTCAGCTGTTCAGGAACCTCTCTCACACCTTCTCGTTCAGCAAAGGCGATGAGATCGTCGTCTCCGGAGTTGATCACGAGGCCAACATTGCGTCCTGGGTCGACCTCGCCGCCCGCCAAGATCTGGTTCTCAAGTGGTGGAAGCCAAACAACTCGCCCAACCCTAAGCTCTCAGTTGATAATCTCAAGCCTTTGCTCTCGGACAAGACTCGCCTGGTAACCTGCACCCATGCAAGCAACATTCTCGGCACAATCCACGATGTGGGGGCCATCGCATCCTTGGTCCACGAAAGCACGCCAAGGGGTCTCGTATGCATCGACGGCGTGGCATATGCCCCGCACCGGCCCATCGATGTCAAGGCCCTCGGTGTTGACTTTTACGCCTTCTCCTGGTACAAGGTCTACGGCCCGCACACGGCCATGCTGTACGCCAGTCGCAAGGCTCAGGATACTCACATGCGGTCGTTGGGACACTTCTTCAACCAAGGCGAGACGCTCGAGGGCAAGCTAGGTTTGGCTGGTGGCAGCTATGAGCTGGTTTCCGCCGTGCCAAAGGTTCTAGAGTATCTCGGCACGCCGAGTTCGGACAGCTGGAAGGGGAAGATTGAGCAGGAGAGACAGCTTCAGTCGACCCTCCTCGAGTATCTCAATGGTCGGGGGGATGTCACTATCTATGGCGAGTCAGATGCAGGCACCGAACGCCGTGTCCCAACGATCAGCTTCAGAGTGAAGAACTGGGGCGCGCGAGAGTTGGTCGAGAGCGTAGAGAAGGAAACCGACTTTGGATTCAGATGGGGCCACTTCTACTCTTATCGTCTGTTGAAAGATGTGCTTGATCTGGACCCATCGGATGGCATCGTCAGGGTCAGTATGGTCCATTACAACAGATGTAAGTCTTCGCCATTTTTTTTTTAATTCCCTTTTTTTAAAACTGAAGAATCAGAGCTGACACCGTTGCAGTGGAAGAAATCAAGAGCTTTATTGCCGCCTTGGACAAAGCGCTGGCGCTAAAGAAATGAAAGAAAAGGTCTAGTTGTATATAATTAGGATTAAGAAGACCAACGGATTTCCACTGAGGGAGGGCGTTGTCCGACTTAGTTGTAATATGTACCGAAAATAAAATTTCATGGCTTGCTTCCTTTTTGTCCCCGCGCAAATATAAATCAACCAACAAAAGCGCACATGTAAAAATCATAAACATCATCCGATAGCCTGCCACAGGCCGTTTTCAGAGCTTGCCGATCCTCTTCTCCACGGCCGACTTCAACATCGAAATGACCTCTGAGGGGTCCTTTGCGCCAAACACAGCGCTGCCCGCCACAATGACGTTCGCACCAGCATCGGCAGCCTGGTCAATGGTGCCGGCTCCGAGGCCGCCATCGACCTCGATGTTGAGATCTGGATACCTTTCGCGCAGGGCTTGGACCTTGGGCAGCTCGGAGGCCATGAACTTTTGCCCGCCGAAGCCGGGCTCGACCGTCATGACGAGGACCATCTGTGGTTTGAAGAGTTAGTATCGACCTGCACGGAGAACCCATGTCGTGTAATACGCGCATCGGCGGGACCAAAGGAAACTCACTTCGGGTCTTTCGAGAGGGTCCTCGCTCTCAAGAATATCCCAGAGAACGTCAACTGGCGTTGCAGGCTTGATCGCGATACCAGCATGCAGACCTTGCTCATGAATGTAGCGGATTAGAGCCTTGGGATTCGTCGTCTCGTCGGATTTGTCCTCGGGCCTCTCGGCGTTGGAGGAGAAGGCGGCCTCGTAGTGGAAGCAGTAGAGATCGCAGCCGGCGTCCTTAAACTCCTTAACCCACTTCTTAGGCTAGAGGGAAGTATCGCTCGTTAGTCGGCTGTTGCTGTGTTTTGGCTGTTCGGTAGCCATTGTCACCGCCAGAGCTTGACTTGGAACTCACCTCTGAGATCATCATGTGGCAATCGAAGGTTCCCTTGCCGTCCTTCTCAGAGGGCTTGGTGACGTGGCCGCGGATCTTGCTCACGACACCCGGCCCAAATGTGATGTTGGGCACAAAGTGTCCATCCCTATGGTACAGATCAGCACTGTCGGACCTGAAGCTCTCGAGCGTCGTTCGAAGACAGACGTGCGCCTGTTGTTTTTGATCTCGCGACGCCCTCAGCTGCATTGGCTTTGGCGGGGTGTGTTTACATAATGTCAACATGAAGCCAGTCGGCTCCTTGAGAAATTGTGCGCGAGCAGCATGCGCCGAGGTCGGCAAAGTCGGCCGCCAGGATCGAGGGGGCAACAATAGCTTTGGGCGCCATCTTGTGTATGTTGAATGGTCGTGTGTGTGTGTGGTATGGAAGAAAGCAGACGGCCGGGGAGGGAGCGGTGTGGACGGGTTATGTGTGTTTTTGAGCGGGTGTGTGTTCGTGAAGGTTCTGTTGAGGGCGGGAGGGTTCACTGAAAGCTGCGACGGAACATGCGACCCTCGGAAGCTATGGTAAGGTATGGACCCTGAACTCAGGTCAGCTCTTTAGCGGGGCAGAGCCTGGGTCGTGGTTTTGCTGGGTTGTTCCCACATTCTAGAATCTAGAACCGCTAATTATTGAGGGGTTGACGTCCACTACGCGGTGGGGTGGTCGACCCGCCGGGGCACGTACCGCCCGTGTGATAAGGTCCGGAGTACATAACGCCGCGGGGTCCCATCGGAGTTACAGGAGCATCTCTGGCGCACGCGAGGAGCTGTGCCTTAGAATAGCTCCACTGAACCCTCCCATTGGGCTGGCAAAGGCCGCGAGACGGGGGCCGGACGGGGTCCCAGACGGGGCCAAGTCGGCAAAGTCTTGATGTTGGGAAAATGTAATGCTGGGCCACTCGGGCCATAATCCGCCGGGCGGATTTTGCTCATCAGGTGCGCAACTGGCCCCCACACACAAACCTCACGATGCGGAAAACAGGAAAGCGACAGGCGGAAGGCGAAAGCCACACATGCACACACACGCACGCTC
>JABGMY010000993.1:0-12031 GCA_014705525.1 Colletotrichum sp. HC292
ATCGAAGGTTTTGACAGACGGTCAAAAGGCGACCGGTGTTATGCTGGAGTCAGGGGAGTCTCTGACCGCAGATGTTGTGGCTGTGAACGCCGACCTGGTCTACGCCTACGGCAACCTCCTCCCTCAAACACCCACAATCACCAACTACTACGAGTCACTGCAAAAGAGGGAGCCGAGCTGCAGCTCAATCTCCTTCTACTGGTGTCTCGACCGCAAGGTCCCCGAGCTCTCCACGCACAACATCTTCCTTGCGGAGCAGTACCAGGAGTCGTTCGACGCCATCTTCAAGCGTCACTCACTCCCGGAGGAGCCCAGCTTCTACGTCAACGTCCCGAGTCGTGTAGACCCTTCCGCGGCGCCCGAGGGCAAGGACACTGTCATCGTCCTCGTGCCAATCGGTCATCTCTCCCGTTCAAAGAACGACGATGGGCTGACGACGGATGAGAAGGACTGGGATTCCATCGTTTCCAAAGCCCGTTCTATGATTCTCTCCATCGTCAGCGAACGTACAGGCTGCCCGAATCTGGGAGACATGATTACCCATGAGATCGTCAACACGCCCCTGACGTGGGAAGACAAATTCAACCTCGACAAGGGCGCGATCCTCGGCCTGAACCACGGGTTCTTCAACGTCTTAGCCTTCCGCCCGAAGACGCGTGCCGAGGGGCTGGATAATGCCTACTTTGTAGGTGCCAGCACACACCCTGGAACCGGTGTGCCGATCGTGTTGGCGGGAGCCAAGATTACGGCGGAGCAGATTCTGGATGACCGCAGGTTGGAGGTTCCGTGGGCCAGGGGTTTTAATGGTATGTTGCAGCCGCAGTCGGCTTCACCAGGGAACAAGAAATTGGATACGGTGCGGTATGGTTTCCACTTCGGGTCGGAAGAGGTTGCTGTTCTGCTTATTGGGTTGTTCTTGGCAATTGGCTATTTCATCATGTTACCGACGGTTCAAAGCTACGTGTGCTAGGGGCACAGTGTCGAACAGGATTGTTCGAGTGTAGCCAGGCTCGTATTATCTTCCATACAAGCCCAATTCAATAGACCTGAGGACTATGGTTAAAGACCAAAGCCAACCATGGTGTGGGAGGCTGAGGCAGAATGCCCAGACAGACACGCCAGCCGTAATGATATCACCAGAACTATCCCGCGCATGCAATAATTTTATTGAGAATTCCCTTAAACGATGATCAGCTCCTCAAGCTTGACCCCTCGAGCCGCCAAACTTTCCGGGTTCAAACGGGGATCATACCACGTCCATTCACCCTCTGGCCCATATCTATACTGAACACCGCCTTCATCATTAGGCTCAGATCGCTCCCAGCCGGGAGGCAACTCCCCAAGACGAGGGTCTTCGCTCTGTATCTGACCGTCAGGGTCGGTAATCACCATTCTCATGTCCTGATCACCCGTGAACTGCACCTTCCATCCTTCCGGGAGTTGTCCAAGCAAAGCCTCGCGACGCATCAGACTCGACATGAAACATGGTCCTACGACTCTATACCGTCCGTCTTCAATAGTCCTGAGGATAATCGGAACTACCTCCCCAGGGAAAACATAGATTTTGTCTTCTACTTGGGCAGTTCCCACTAATTGTGCAAACTTACCATCTGCAGTTGTCGCAAGTAAGTTACTGCAGATGCCATGATTCATGAAATTGCGCATCAAATTCCTTTTGTCCTCTTCATTCCAAGGTTCTTGGCAAGGTTCTTGGGGAGAAAACCACTCCATATCGCCGAGTAGGATATCTGTCACTTCAGGCAAAGTCCAGCGGGTGTCGAGGTTGTGATAGTCAGTATCACCTAATGAAATCGTGCACACGAGTTCATCAATACAAGCTTGGCTGAAAGATTGGGACCTGTTGGAAGATACATCCAGAATCCAAGACCTGATCATTTCGAGGCAAGTGCTTGGCACAACCTTCTGCGGCGTTACTGGAGATGAACATTGACTGATAGTGCCGCAATGGATACCGAGGACTTTACAGGTATCATCTGATAAGAGTTGATGCTGGGGCCCTGAATGGATTGCGACGTTCCCAATAGCGTAGTAAGAAGTTTGAGGTAGTTTTTTCGCGAAGTTTGGCACCCAACTAGGATGCATCCAAGTGGCATCGTCCGCGGTATCGCATAAAGTGAAGGTTCCCATTCTTATGGTTGATTGCATGCATTTTCGGGAAAAGTCTGTATAAACGTCCCGATGGTCCTTGTTATAGTTTGGTTCGACCTGGAAATCCTTTCCATGAAGACCCACGATGCCGTATATCTTGTCTCGTGGATCTAGACATTCGCATTCACTAACGAGTTCGAGGGTATTATCAATGGGCCGGGATTCACCGTAAGGGAATATATACCAAGCTTTGCTCAATAATTCGCCCAACTTGTGTTGTTTTCGCTCACCCAAGGCCTCTGAATTCTGTAATCCAATGCGCTTTAGGTAGCTAGCGCCGCCGCAGAAGTCGTCCCAGGTGATTTCTTGCTTCCCTATCACAAAGATAGCAGCTCCTTTTGCGAGAATGGTCTCCTGTTTGACCCAAAGCCTCTTGAACCAAGGCAGGTCAAAAAAGTCGAAGAGGGATTGCCAGTCCGCAATTTGAAAGTGTATCGGAGCCCATCTATACGCGAGTAGGTCGGCGGTATCAGAATACTGCTGAAACTCGTACGTGCCGAAGTCGAAGTAGAAAATGGATCCCAAAAACTTCATTAACTGCGCCGCTCTGTATAAAACGGCTGTTTCTTGCCCAAGCCAAACAACAACTCTTTCGGCGTGGCTGTAGATATCCGCCATCCCCCGAACCTGGACTCCACGCTCTTTGACATCGTTCTGGTTGATGCAAATGGCGTCGCAGCAAATGGTACGAGTTTTGAATGGCTGTCGGAGATGTCGGAGAGCCGATTCCAGGTTTGGGCCGACGTCCAAAGTCTTGGATTCGGCTGAGCTGCTCTGACTGGAACACTCGATGACATGGAATGGCTTCGGATCGGCTTGGCTGCCTCAAACATATGAGAGAGCTTCATAGCTGAATTCGCAGTCCGCAGGATCAAAATACTCATGCGAGATATAACCTCGAAGAGGACTTACAAACTCTCCCGGCAACAGGATGAGCATTCGAATTTCTCCTGGAGCCAGGGGCTTGTACTGGTACTCTGAAATGGCGAATGACTTGGTCGTTGATGGTGCTGGGCGCAATGCCAGACTTTGCTGAGGTGGCTCGGGCGACATCTCAAGGACCTCGGCCATGTTTTAGGAAGGCGACGAACGAGCGGGATTTTGTATTTGGCATTGCACAAGAAAGCAGCACGAAGGGCCGGCGGGGCAGGCTCGCCTTTTTAAACAGGTAGGTAGGTGGTCAGCAACACTCCACTCCCATGCGCTTACATTCAACGACCACTTCTCAATTGGTTCAATGCAGTGGGCATGCAACGATGCTGTCGTGTAACCTGGCCCACTGACTTTGGAGCCCTCAGAGCCTTGTCCTTTGCTGCCTTTGCGAACGCCACGTTGGAGGCGTCCATTGGACGATATACCTGCAGCAAATGTGGAAGTAGACCGCAAAAAGGCCTTGGCGACGAGAGTTTCTCCACAAGGGACATCTCTTAAGTAGCTAAGCCTCACTCGATTAAATCCAGTTTGAAGAAAGTTGGTCATTCCAAAGACAGCTGAGTTGAGAGGAGTGCGGTGTTGTCAACCCCTGCGGGGCTTACGAGAGACTGCTTGAGAGCCCTGGGGAGTTGCTCAAATAAATCAAGTACGGAATTCATGCTATGGATGTTCTCAATCTTCATTTGACATAGAGATGAATTCAAGCTCGCTGTCTCCAATGTCATCGTAGAACGTCCTTGCTAGTCAGGCAAGATTCGTCGTAAACTGGTCACTTTAGCCTTAAACCATTATAAAAGCTTTCTGTCCAGCAGTTTAATAATGCTTTCTCCTCATGCAAATATGCCGGCTGCGAAAGCCACTGAATGATCCTCAGAAAGGCAGAGCACAAATTTGACAACACCATTGCCTCATACGGTCAATCAAGGGTCTTCAGCAGTCTGACCACTCACTGGAACGTTGGGTACTGCCCTTCATCATCGGGTCTCCCCCATATATTCAGCAACATATACGCACAAGCCCTTGGATCTCGAATGGTAAGGTAGACCGAGAAGCGCGGCTTACCATACGAGATCCAAGGGCTTGTGCGTATAATCCGCTATGTGTCACGGGATGCTGCGCAAACTGCCTATTGCGGTGCAGGACACATGACGCTGCTGTATCGGTCCTAATATATCCAAACTCAGCCCACCAGTGCCGTCAGCGGCATTGCACCTCTGACCACTGTATATAAAACCGGGTGGGTTTCGCAGGAGGCATGAGGCTCAGGCAAATAGTGCAGGAACCATCTCGTTCTCCTGTATAGCCGAGGGCTCAGATACGACAGCTCGAAGTCCCTTGTTGAAGAATATGAATCCCTCAGCCGAAGCATGGCCAATCTGCCATCACTATTGTTGCTCATCGTCGACCTAGTATACATGGAAGAACCATAACAATCAACAAGCCAAATGCCACCCAACGACTCTACGAGGATCTTCACCTCCACAAAGTCAGAAGCTGTGTGCTTCTCGGGCAACTACACGAAAGGCGCCAAATTGCTTGCAAACGTCTCAGGGAAACGTTTTCGAAGCCTTCTTAAATATGTTCAAGTCACAGTCCCCGAGTCTTTGGTTAGCATGCGCAGTGACGGCTCATCTTGTCGGAATACAACCTACCCACCACAAATCCTATATATATTCTAACTGCTCGAATATGAAGTAGCTCTCTCGTTAAGAACTAATAATGTGTGGGGCTTTGAGGGTCTATGGAAGGAAAACCAGCAAAATTGGTTCTGGCCTTGAAACCTCCCAGCTCAGAGTAGCACCTCACATACCGAGGCCGTCATACAGGCTCTCATACGGAATCATCCCTCGCATCTGTCTGCGCCTGAGTTAACAGAGGTGAATACTCAAGCCTAGACGAACATAGATGCAGGCTCGACAAGCCTCCACGTGAAGGTCAACATAATCCTCCTCCATCTAGGGTGCAGTTGCACCATGCCGGAGCGCTCCAACGGCCTCCCCTTTTGCCATTGCGTACATCAAATAAATCTGCAAAAAATCCATCAATTTAAAAGATATAAGTTCTATGAGATGTATACTGCGATCTTCTTACTGGACGAAGCACTGGCCGAAGTGCTCTTACTGGATTTATCTATTGTGGACCCTCTTATAGGGTGGGCTATGAAACTTCCTCAACATAAGTTCTATGAGAAGCCCAAGTCCCGTGACGAACGTAATTCTCACCAATGTCTTGAATCACCTTCTTACAGAGTCCATCGCCTCCCACTCTATCGCACAAAGAGAACGCACCCATCATCGTACACCACCCCTTGAACAGCCCCCCGAACGACCACCTCACAACTTCGCCTTCGGCTCGTCCTTCTCCGCATCCTCCTCCTGCTTCAACCTCACAACACCCTGTCCTCAAGTCAGCAATCTGTCACGTCACCATCACGAAAGATACTCACCTCCTGCACACAAGTAGCCAAAAGCGTCCCATCCCCCCCAAAAATCTTCTGCAACACCACCCCCCTCCCATCGCCCGACCAGGGGCTCTCCATCTCCGTAAACATCCACTCGTCCGCCCTCACCCGCCTCGGCTCATGAAAATAAATACTATGGTCCAGGCTCACCATCATGCCCAGATGCGGCCGCGTCTTCCAGTACTCCACCCCGCCCTCCGTGTTCCCCTCAAACTCGTTCAGCCGCTCCACCTGCTCCCGCAGCTCCGGCGGCAGCTCCTCAAACTCCTCCGGCTTGAACGGGAACCGCCACAGCCTGTGAATCCGCCCCACCGTCCCGATGAAGTAGCTGTCCGACATGTACGCCAGCGCGTTCAGATGCGCCTGGTGCCCACCGCTCACGCTGATCTTGCCCCGCGCGCGCACCCAGTTCCGGCTCTTCATCTCATGCGGCGCCGGCTCCTCCCCATCCCCGCCATTCTTCACAGGAGTCGTCTTGGCAGGCTTCCCATCCGGCCCGACCATCGAGATCCGATACGTCTGAAACGGCGAATGCGTGCTCCACTCCGGCTCGCCCCTCCAATCCGCCGGCGGCGCCCGCACACCATGCGGAAGCGGCGCCGCGTGCCTCACCTGCGTCTCCCCGCCCGCGCCCTCCTTCACAAACGACACCGTCGTCGTGAAGATGCACCGCCCGCGCTGCCGCGCCTGCACCGTCCGCGTCGCGAAACTCCGCCCGTCCCGCACGCGCTCGACATGAAACAAAATTGGTATCTCCGAGGAGCCGGCCAGCAAAAAGTAGCAGTGGCACGAGTGCACGAAGAAGTCGTTGGGCACCGTCTTCTGCGCCGACGCGAGGCACTGCGCGATCACCGCGCCGCCGAAGATGCCGCGCGCGCCGGGCGGGTGCCACGGCTGGCGCGTGTTGGTGAAGATGTCCTTTGGTTCGGTGTCAGTTATCCGGTCCGCAATGTCCGAGCCAGAAGGTGTATAAACTCACCGGCCCCAGGACGCCCAGCTCCGTCACCTCGAGCACATTCTCAATCGGGCTCTTGTTCGGGTCATCCGGCGGAGGCCTCACAATCGTCGAACGTCCGGTGGCCATTTTGTGCCTCTTCTGCCCGTCCAAGTCTGGATTTTTATCGTTTGCTACCGCGCCGCCTGCCGTCTAGATCCCGAGTCTAAAGCCGAACCTCGACGTGGCGTTTCGTGCCGTCTTGACACGCCCCCTCAGAGACACAAGAAAAAGCTCGCCTGTGAGCCCTGAATGAGGATGGAAAAAAGGATGAATGAGACGCGACAATCACTGTGAATCGATAGGTGAGAAGACCCGCGAATCTGGTTGACAAGTCACAGGGGTGGGTTAAAAGAGATGCAGCAAGGCGGTTCCTCCCCCCCTAATTATGTAGCATCAATACGTAGCAGGGACGAAAAAACTGCCGAGGTCCAAGGTGGGGAAACAAAACAAGGTTGTCACTGCTGCCAGGAGACAGGAGACGTGGACGACCGTCCGCAAGGTACCCGCGAGCCGTGGCTTCGGTACGTACTTACCGCCGGCGTTACACCACCCCCGGTCCGGGATTCGGTGAGTGGAAAGGTAATCATTTAATCTCGTCCATCTCAGCCTGCTGTGCTGCATGCCCCGTCACCGTCCCGAGTCCCGACGGTATCACAAGCTTCTTGGCAGGTGGGCAGAAATCTTCTGCAGGCGTAGAACGCGGTTCCATCGTCTTCTTCGTTCGCACTGGGGACGTAGATGAGACGGCAGCACAAAAACCACCCATTCATGTGGCATCTGTCCGTCCGAACACAAATCACAGAACAGCAAACTTTGCGAATGCGCGTCTTCCAGAATTGTTGCCGAATGCGAGCGATTGCTTACTTCAATACCTGTGATACTATCCACGATGCACTATTTGAACAACCATTCCCAAGCATGGTGGTTCACCATCCCACAGCGGTGGGATACCGGATGCCGTACGGCTGCAACGTCTGCGACGGCGGTGCTGGCTGACGTTTGCCCTTCTTCTTTGGAACACTCTCTGGAACACTCTTCGGAACACTCTCCGTGTTGCCACTCTACTGCACGTCTTCGTAGATGGGCTCCAATCCGTCCCAGGCGGCCTTCAGGTCTCCCTCTGGTCCTGCCTTCTCTCTCTGCTCCCAGTACTTGCCGTTGAACTTCCAATACTCCTCGCCAGTGATCTCGCACGTCGTCTTTTCGAACCACGCGGGGTGGAACTCGATGCCGTTCTCCTCACGGTGTTTCCTGCGCGCACGTTGTGCCACCTCGAGGCGGTCCTTCTCCTCGGCCGCATAGTCGTACTCGCCGTCCTCCATGGCGCGCTGATCTGGACGCAGACGCGAGTCGGTAGGTGCAATCCATGGCCGGAGCTTGTCGTCGAGGTGGTTGAACGTAAGAACAAAGGGAGTGAGGTTGAACGGGATGTTGGGCGGGCGGGGGTTAGCCTGCCAGATGAGGAACGCCTTGTTGGGGTCATTCAGGCTGCCCTTTCCAATGGACGCGGCATCGCCAGGATCGTCAACGTTGGCCTCGTATCCCGGCGAAAAGCGAGCGTACAGCTTGGAGTTCCATCTGCCTCCAATGCTGTATCGTACCCTTCCGTCGGCGTCAAGCACCTTGCCGGTCACCTTGTACGCGCTAGAAGCCTTCCAGCCGCGTGGTACGAACTCCATTTGGCACACCTCACCTGTCGTGTGGTTCTTCACTTCCATGGGGCCATAGTTGTCCAAAGTTGGGTTACCGGTTATGATTCCAATGACAGACGACGTAACCTTCTTCCAGGTGTAGAGATCTTCCTTGCCCCCAGCTGTGGGACGGAGCTTGAGGAACCACGTTCCCAGAGGGTTGGCATCGAAGGACTTTCCGTAGAACTTGGTTTTGACGGCTGACTCTCCATAGTAGGTCCACTTGGGGGATTCGGCCCACGCGGCGCCAACAGGCGGGTGATGGCTAACTTGTTCGATGAAGAAGCGGTAGTTCTTGTCCGGGCGGACGTACTCGAACGTCTCTCCCAGAAGGGGGTTGAATGGCTTCGCAACACGTCCAATCGTGGATGCGTACTCACTGGCGGCGAACGCTGCCACGTAGAGAAGACGCTCAATCGAGTCTGATCGCTCCGCGGCTTGATCCAGCAGGTCAACATACTCCATGTCCTCACCGGCACGGTACAAGAGCGAAGTCGGCTCGTTGAACGATACCGGCAGAGTCATCTTGGTCATGTCCTTTCCAATCATTGACTTGAGAATACCCTGGCTTTTGTTAGTTTACGTCACTGTACCGCCATCAATCTACTCACCCAAAGCGAAATCTTGGGCCGGTTATCGGCGTCCATCTTTAGCTTGGTTCTGATGCCATTCTCGTAACCCTTGAACGAACTGCTAATGTCCACACCGCTAGAGACGACGAGCTGTTGTTGCTTCTCCTCTTGGGGAGACGTCACGGCTTCAGAGGGCGGCAGCTCGCTGACTTCAACCTCTCCAGCATCAACAGCATCAAAGAACTCGTCTTCATCTTCCGATTCCGAGTCTGAGAGAACAATTGCCGACTTCTTCCTATTGAGATTCCTCTCGGGTGACTTGGGCGGGATTGCGAGGTCATCGTCGGTTCCAACAGCTGCCTCAACCGTCGTCGTGCCATCCACAGGCTCCTTCTGGTTGGTGCCAGCGGGCGAGTCGTTCATCACTTCGCGAAGGGCGCGCTTGGCGGCCTTGCGCCTCTGCTCGGCTTGGTCGACACGTTCCTCCAGGATCTCCTGCTCCTTGGCGACCTTGGCCATGCTCTCCTCCCACATGCGGCGCATATCGGTTTCGCGTTCCAAGCGGTATTGCCAGTATGCGTCGCGGTCCTTTGAAATGCGCATGAGGTCTCCGACAAGCCCCGTCAGACTCCTAATTGCGGCGTCGTATGTTGACAGCGCCTGCGCAACCTTTGCGTCGGACACCGTGGTGTTGGGATTCTTGGAGGCTTCAGCGAGCATGGCGGCGTTGACCGCTGAGATGGTGTCGAGCTGGAGCTTGGCAGACTGGGCCGTGATGTTGAAAGCGTCCTTGCTGACTGTGGGCTCTTCGCGGCTACTGACATCCTCAAACTCATCATCATCGTCGTCGTCGTCTGGGTTGTGGTGGCCGTTGCCAGCAGCCCGTGACATTCCCGCATCCGTGGCGGCGTCGGCAAATTCTTCGTCGTCGGCAATGGTGCTGGCGCCTGCAAAGTCGCTCTTTGGTACTGACATCTTGGTGTGCGATTGGGATCTCGGAATTTGCACACTGCTTCTTCTGGTGTCGGCGACGCTAGCGCTTTCACTCGGCGCCTCATTGATGGAGAGATCGGATGACTTGCCGGCCTGTTCAGCCTTTGCTTGCCTCAGAAGCTCAGCACCACGGGCGCGCTGCCGTTCCTCCTCCTTGGCCTGGTCCTTGGTCCACTGGATCGAGTTGTTCAGAGCCCAGAACCAGCGCTTGGCCTCGACCTCGTGGTTGGCCTTCAGGGTGTACCTGACCGACGACTTTCCGATGATCTCGAACTTGGTCTTCTCGTCGGCGCTCATGTGTAGCTTGGCGATACGTGTGTTGATCGCACCACGGCAGGCGGAGCCAGCATCGTCCTGGTGCTTGTAGTAACTAAGTACACCGTCTTCGAGGACGAACCATCGAAGCTGGTATCCCTTGCGGTAGTTGGTCCACTTCTTCAGGTAGCCCTTCATCTCGCGAGCCTCGCGGCCGGCCACCGGATCTCCAGGGGCGGCAGTTCCGGCGCCCTGCGACGCTGCCTGACCGAGAACGGCCTTCTCCTGGATACCCCTCTGGGCCGCCACAGCGGCAGGGGACCGCTTAAGCATTGCCCTCGTAACATCGTCCTTCGTAACATCCTGCGGCAGCTTGCCCTTGCGGTCTCTGCGGAAGGGGTCCGCGCCGTGGAGGAGAAGTACCTGGATCAACTGGGTATTCTTCTTCCGCGCAGCTTCATGGAGGAGGGTGCCGCCAGCCTGGACAGTCGTGGGTTCGGTCGCGAATTCGGTGCTGTTGATGTCGAGGATCTGCTTGAGGCGGGGTTCCTCGAGGACGCTCTCCAACGCCTTGTAGTCGTTCTGAGCAATCAGACTCTGGATCTGCCTGACCTTGTTCTCGGCGAACAGCGACCGCGAGAGCTGCAACTGCTGGAAGATGTCGGGGTTGCGAGCGACATCGATGGGCAGCTGGGCCTTGTAGTTGGCGACGGCGTCGTTGATGTCCTTCTGCTCGAGCAGCAGCTTGACGACCTGGGTGCGGCCCTGGATGGCGGCGACATGCAGCGGGGTATTGCCGTCCTTGTCCCTCGCATTGACGTCGAGGATGCCCGCGCCGTCGGACAGGACGTACTCGACGACCTGGAACTCGGCGCATTGGATCGCAAGGTGCAGGACGGTGGTGTCGTCGAGGCCGGGGCCGCTGAGGGTGCTGATGGAGGAGATGCTCGTTCTTGGGCCGCCCTCGGCGGTGTCCCGTATGGCCTTTGAGATGGAGGCAGTGTCGCCGCTCCTGAGGGCCTCGACGATGCGGAACTTGCGAACGGACTGCTCGAGGGAGACGCCCTTCTCGCTGCCGCCGACGCTGCTCATCTTGGAAGTCAAACCGGCGGGTGGGCTGTTGTGAGATGGGGTTCTTCCCATTGAGGGGGATGTTGTGGAAAGACGGGAGGCGGAGACGCCGCGCGGGGCGTTTTGGGCCATGGATATGTTTGTCTGGGATGTCGCAGCTGAGGTGGGCGACGTCAGCGGCGCACCTTCGTCCGTGTTGGAGGGATCTTCGTCGCCGCGGGAGTGGTTTCTTCGGAGGAGGGAGAGGGCGGCAGCCGACTTTGAGCGCTTGTGGGTGCTGGGGAAGTCAGTCGAGGGTCAGCTCCATGCATCCGCCAAGGTTGTTGCTGCGGCACTGCGGACCGTAGGACGCGTGTAGGGTAGTGAGTGTATGCGGCGAGGGGGAATGCTGCAGGTGTCTCACGGCGCGAGCCAGAGGACCGTCGAGCGCATGCCAGCTGATGTAGAGTTCAGGGAGAGGGAAGGGGGTGGTGTTCTGGCTGTTGGGACTCACCTATCACCAGCTTCCGACATTTTGGAGAATGGCAGCGGCAACGGCTGGCTGGACGTGGAGTGGCAGACTGGAGAAGCCAAGCTTCACGGGACAGCAGCAGCGACACTGACAGACAGCAGCAGCAGCAGCAGCGGGCCCCAAAGGTTGATTCCCCACCTTTGCTCGTAAGATAGTGTGAGTTTATATGTAAGTATGCAATGACAGTGGATGGAGCAGCAGGTGAACAGGGAATGGCAGTTTATGCTCGGGGCAATTGCTGGGTTCTTGGGCGTGCTGATAGGTCAGGGGAACGGATGAAGATGGGGGGGGATGTGATTTGGGTATGCGGCGGCGGGGGAGGGAAGCACAATTGTGAGACGGACGTGCTTCGGTCGGCGACAAGACCTCAGGGGGGCA
>JABGMY010000997.1:0-36795 GCA_014705525.1 Colletotrichum sp. HC292
GTGACTTGAGGCCGTGACTTGAGGCCGTGACTTGAGGCCGTGACTTGAGGCTGTGACTACGGGATGGAGAACTTGGGGACGGCAACGATGACGACGCGGGACACACACAGAGAGGGCGAGACGAGAGAGAGGCAGAGACCGAGACATGCGAGAGAGAGAGACGAAAGGGTCTGAAGGTGATTAGCAAACAACATCATGGCCACGAAAAGGGCTACCCAGATGCGCTCATCGTCAAACAGGACTCTTGTTCAGAGAGGAAGCCGGCAAGTCGGCGAAACTTCATCGCCGACAGCGTGTAAGCCAAGAGGCCCGGGGGTTGAGAGACAAGAGGCTGCTCCACTTTACACTGAAGACCAGTGGGAGGAGTTCGCGTGATGCAGGTGGACGGGACCAAGCATCAGGTTCATGCAGGAATCCTCAGAAGAGGAGGCGGTCGGGGGGTTCATGCGATGCAAGTGGACGCAAGAGCCCCAGGTTCTTGTGGATCACCCTCCACGGAGAGCATGACGGGTGGTTCATGCGATGCAGGAGAGTGGAATCCGATGCCATCGCAAATCCAATAGCATCCGGTCGGGCTGTTTGTGGAAATGGACGCACTTGCGCTGGGCGGTAGATATGAACACTCGCCAGTCCCTCCCATCCACGGCCATCTTTGCCCATCATCTTCCTCCTTTCCACTTGGTTGAGTTGGCACACCTGGACTGAGCCTAGCAGTCAGCAGTAGCAACAGGAACAACTCCTAAGAAGCCTGACGGTGGATGTGTCAAACAATCAGAGAACATCTCAGACACCGCAGCAATTTCCAATATTATGCTTGCGCTTCGACGCCGCATCCCACTCGTTTGCGGTCGAGGAGGTGCTTCGAAAAGGTACGATTGTGCGCTGACGAGTTGCTTCAATGTCGAGTGCACATGGCTAACAGAGTGACAGACAACAAGCACATCTCCCCTCTCTTCCATCTTGAAGCGCATCCATGCTTCCTTGGTGACGGTTCGACTGGTTGAGGGCACAGCTCACCAAGATGCCATGCGCCAGTCGACACCACTCCCGTTCGTTTGCCATTCACAAGACACCGCTGAACAGGTATGGCTGTGCGCTGATGAGTTGCTGCGATTCCGAGAGCACTTGGCTAACAGCGTGACAGACAACAAGCACATTCCGCTTCTCTTCCGGAGGTGGTCTTCTCGAAGAGACCTTCTCGAAGAGACCTTCTCGAAGAGACCTTCTCGAAGAGACCCCACGCCTCCGTGGGCCCGGGACGTCAGCATGGCGGGTGGCCTTGGTGAGCGTGGTGAGAAAGGGGCGATTGCCTGGCGGCTGCAAACGCCATCAATTCCCCTTTCCACGAGGCAAGCCTCTGGGTCACCCAACGGTGCGATCCCTTCCTCCTCATGCCCTTGTATTGCGAGCGGGTCGCATCTCGTCCGTCTCGATCGTCTAGTTCGTCTCGTGCGGGGTATTCTCATCGTATTTGCCTCGTGTCTCGTTCGTCTCGGGTTAGACATCTCCATGGTCCTCGGGTGTGGTCGTCATGAGCTTTGCCCTCCCCCTTCTCTGTCATCATGGCCTGGTTAGTGCTCAATGCCTCCCAAGACGGCCATGATGGTAGTCAACTTCCTTAGAGGCCCTGTCTCGTACCCACAATCGCCCCTCATGCCCTTGTGTTGCGACCTGGTCGCTTCTCGTGTCTTGTTCGTCTCGTTCGTCTGGTTCGTTTCGGATGTGTTCGCGTTCGCGCGCGTCATCATGGGCTGCTCCGTTCTTCCGCTCTGCTACTCATCACGGCTTGGTTAGTGCTCAATGCCTCCAAAGATAGCCACGATGGCAGACAATCACCTTCCACTTCTTTTGGAACTTCGGAAGCCCTCTCGTGTACCCTCAAAGGGAGCCTGTAACCTCAATGGGAACAGCATCAAGAGAAGCATCGCAGAGGACACAATAACCAACCAACCGCACGCGGTCGCCAGTCACCTGCCACTTCCTCCGGCAGTCCTGTCATCTACCCTCGATGGGATCGACAAGGCGCCGAGGACACCTCCACACAACCACACAACCACAAGCTTCCGCATGTCGGATGCCCTCGGTGTTTGCCACCTGACTTGCGTGAGCTTGGTCGGGGTGCATGGTGACGGTCTGGCCAGCCGTCGCTGTGTGCTCAGTCCAAGCTCCGGCCCCCGGGCTCAAGTCTTTGTGCAACCCTAACAGCAGCGAGGCGACAGTGGCGTGGCGCAGGGGGGCAAGAGGCAGGGAGCAAGAGGCATGGGAGAAAGAGCGCAGGCAGGGCATACCCTGGGGAGAGGGGATAGAAGGGGATGTGTTGTCACTGGATTTGGATTGGAAAGATGATGGGTATCTTGTAACTTGGTAGTACACCGTTTGATCGCGTGGAGGTTGGTCTGGCCAGCTAGCTTCTACAAGGTCTACAGTGTGGCAGGGCGGATGGGTGACTCGATCGGGAGTCGCAGATAGAGACAAGGAGATGAATAAGACAAACAAAGAAACCCAATATAACTTGCCATCATTCATGCGGTGCCCCCGTCTCCTGATGGCGGCGTTGAGCCCCACCTCCGGTTGTTCCGGTTCTCCTTGATCTTGTTTCTGTAGAGCTGCCACTCGCGCTCGTGGAGCAGGTACTCGAGCGTGGCGATGTCGACGTCGCGTTCTCGAATCAACTGCCGGCTGTGAGCCAACAACGACAGCCACACGGGGCCGTACCAAGCCACAAACTCGTCGACGCTGGCCTCGCGGGCCACCTCCGGGTGGGCGGGAACCCTCACGCCGACGGGCTCGGGCTGGCCCTGCTGCCGTCTTGGTGCCGTGGGGTTCCGAGAAAAGAAGGGAATCAGCTGGTAGATGTTGTAAATCCACGGGGAGTCTGGAGACCCAGAATCCCTGGCGTCCACGCGTGCGCTGGCCTTTGCCTCTCCCTCGACGAGACGATCAAATGCCGCGTAGACGCTGCCAAGGTAGGCGGCCTGGTTTGACCTCTTCTGTTCCTCTGCGAGGTCCCGCCTCCGGATCTCTTCCACTTGAAGGTGACTGTAGCGTTTGAGCTGCGAGCCCATGCGGTCCACAGCTTGGTGTATCGCGACGACGTCGGGTTCGAGCGTGGTGATGGCCGACGCGGGGAACCATTTGTGCCACTGCGAGGCGACCAACGTGGCGGGCATGCGGGGGCGGCCGTGATGCTCAGTAGGTGGTGGCAATAACGGGGCTGATGTAGAAGCCTCGCCTTCGTCTGCATCCTCGAATTGGTAGGGCGCAGAGATGCATGCAAAGGTAATGTCGTACAACCGAAGTGCTAGCTCTTCGTGAGAGCCTGTCCACCCGTCCAGGGTTGATGAGTTCCACAACGGGGCCGTTTCTTTTTCGCCCCCGCCATCTCCGAGCACCGGCGACTTGGGCGAGAATGCGTTCACGGCGCCTAGCGCAACACGAAGATCCTCAACTCGCTGCAGTGCCGAGGCCATGCGCAGCGACAGAACTTGCGAAGCCTTTGTCATCTCGCCCAGTGATATCAAGTCGGCACGCGTCGGCTCGGAGTCGGGGAGGGAAGGCAAGATGTGTGTCTCGAAATCGAATTTGACGGGGCCAAGCAGAGGTCCGACTTTGGCCAGGAGAAGGGGCAGTTGAGTGATGTAGCGGAGGAGGTCGAGACGGCCATCGATCGGGTGGGGTTTGGCGTTAGCGGCCGAGAGCGGGAGTTCGGGGCTCAAATAGTAGAGGAAGAGACGCGCGACGCTTGGAGTGAGCGGTGGATGATGGGAGGCAGGCTCGGCATCGAGATGGAGCGTGCCCTCGGCAAGCCATTGGCCAAGAAAGTAGACGTGAGTGGCGGTGGTAGAGACCTTTGCATTGATGTCGATGAGGAGGTTGACTGCCTCTGCGAGACGATCAAGGACGAGGGCACAGACATGCGGCGGGGGAATAGCATCGATGTCGACGTCGATGTTGATGTCAACCTTGACGGCGGCGTCGGCGGTGTGCAGAAAAGGACCGCAGACGGATTCGGTGATTTGGGTGAGGCGGCGGACGAGGGCGAGGGAATGCTGCTCTCTTTCGGGTTGCAAGTCTCGTTTGATCTCAGAAAAGAGCATCAGGTCGAGTGGATTGTAGGCCTCGAGGAGATTGTTGATGGGGCGGTGGACAGGGATGGCAAGGACGAGAGGGCGCTGGAAGACGGGCAGCAAGACCCATACGGAGAGGAAGAGAAGGGCGGCCAGGAGCGCAAGCAAGACCATGTAGCAAAGCCATGGCTGGCCGGGTTTGGCTGGGAGGAGCGGAGGCAACGCAGGGCGTTTGTAGGGAGCGAGCGCGAGGTCAACGTTGCCGTCGTCGTCCTCGTTGAGGTAGAGGGTATCGCGTGGGCGTCGCGGGGGAGAAGACTTGGGAACCTGGTCGTCAACATCGTCGGTGTCGTCAAGGGCATACAGATTGACGACGTCGGTCAGCCGCACGTTTCCGTAGGGGCGACGTGGAATGCCCGGGTATGGAGCGTCGGTGACGTAGATGGAGCCATCCCGGTCGAGATGGATGGCGAGAACTGAACGATGAGGTCGCCCGGCATGGAGGCAGAGATGGAGAGTTTGGGGGTCAGCGGCGTCAGGGTCCGGTCGGAGTTCAAGGGTCAAGGTCGAAAACTCGTCGGCGGGATGTAGAGGCTCTGTTCTAGCGCGTCGTTAGCTGCGTTGCGGTCGCGTGGGGAGCGCGTCATGGTGGGGGAGAAGGGAGAGAAAACAGACCCATCGGTGCAGCGGTGCAGCGGTGCGGGGGAATTGAGTTTAGCTGGTGGAGGCAGGGCGGAACTGTTTCCGTGTTTAGGGCGAGCTGCTGCTGACTCGCGCACCACGCTGCAGGAGGATGATAACGGCGATGCAGCAAGACTTGGGATGATGCGATGGACGATGAGGACCAGACGATGTTCAGACGAACAGACAAACGGCGAGGCGAACGTTGCCAGTGTTCGGCGCCACGTGATGTTGGTGTAAACAAAGCATTCTGCGCCGGGTTCACCTGGAACTCCAAGCACAATCGACACACCGAGTACACCGACACACCGGGACACCGAGCATCATCTGTCCCACCGAGCACACCGACGCCGGTGGTAGATCCTCAAAAAGATTCGACATCTTAAAAGTTCAACGCCGAAAGATTAAACCACGCTCTAAAATTGAAAAAAAAAACAGACCTCTATAAGTTCAAGCGCAAACAGTGCATCTTCCAGAATTTCTCTCTTGAAAGATTCAACTTTGAAAAAGAACGGGTTCTCGTGCCTAGGTGCACCCATCGACGTCTCGGGCGCGGGTAGTGTGCTCACCTGTGTCAGACAATCAACGGCGTGGTGGGTCACTGGGAGCTCCTCTTAAAAACTCCCACTGGAGTGGGAGCTTTTGAACCACAGAAAAGCTCCCACCCAAATGCCCCACTAAGAAAGCTCAAAAGCTCCCACTCCTTCCAAAAGCTCCCACTGCTGTGGGAGTTTTTAGGCTCCCTGTCTGGGCCCGCAGGTGTCCACTCAAAAGCTCCCACTCAAAAGCTCCCACTCAAAAGCTCCCACTCAAAAGCTCTCACGTCAGTGGGAGCTTCAGACAGCCAACATCCTACCAGCTGGCTGCAGAAGAATCAACAGTCAGCCCTCCATGACGAATGCGCCATCAAGTGAGCACCAATGTCACAAACCCCGACACCAGCCTCGCCGATGCCTCTCTAAGGGGGCGAGACACGAGTTGCAACGTGCATCGCGAAGCTCAAGTTGGTACGCCTGAAAGAAGCGCACTCAAATGCTGGTAGGAAGTGACAATTCAGCGCAATGAGTGTGTGGCCTTGTAGAATAATTAAGGGGGACTCGGCCGATTCAGGGCTCGTCAATGATAGGCATGCGATTTTGGAGGTGTGAGGTTCGTGTGACAGTTGAGCTGCGTTCTGACCCGCCGCCCGTCACCCGCGTGTGGCTGAGCCGCTATTCCCTCAAGCTTCTCAACAGCAGCTCAAAATTTATATTGAACGCCATTGAGCATAATCAGCTCTCACACGACTGAAGACCTCGTCGACATCGACAATGACGCTCATGCATTTGATGATCTATCGCGAGTGAGTAAAAGAACAAAATCTTCTGACCAGCGCTGGTTCTGAGGCTTGGAGATTCTCGTGAGATTCATGTAAGAAAGTCATTCTAAAAGAACATCATCGCTGCATTCGCTTTAAACCATGGTTCTCGACGGCTGCTGTCTCTGACTGAAAACCCAGATAGCTGTCGGCGATTGAGATTTCGTGAGTCGGGAAAGGACCCAGCTGCACGGTGATGAGGGGTCCAAATACACAGGGTGAGAATGACGTCTGCGGCAGATTTGAAACATTGTGTTGCCCATATTTCAAACACCAACAACTAAGTATATCTCACGTGGAACCCACATAGTGTGATCTCACTTCAAGGCGGGAAAAGGCACGTTGTTTATGAGCGAAGAAGGACAGCATGTTGGATGAAAGGCATCATCGCAAGGGTGTCACAAACCTGACGGGAATGATATGAGACCAATGACTGCGACTCCAATGAACACGAGCTTCATCCAATGCTCAACCATTTTGGGACGGGTTATCAACGTTCATGCCATTGGAGGGCATACCGAGTCACCAACGCTGTTCTATTTGCGTTAAAGCCGGCTCTAAGTACCATAATAGTACAGACATCACTGTATCTCCCCACAAAGCTACTGAAGTCATCGGCATGAACAAGGATGAGCATCAGCTTGAGTTTAAGATGAAAAAAACTGTTTTGGAAGTCTCCCGATGACGTGAATTCCTCATTAAGTATGCTCATCTGCCCAAAGTCAGGAGGGCTTAGCTCGTGTGCCGATAAATGAGGGATCCCGAGCTATGAGCGGCAGATGAGAGGGACGCGCAGGCGTCGACATTACTACGTCGAACCAAGTCAGTCTTCCGAGAAACCTGATTGTATTTGAGACAAGATTTTGTGCGGTGGCGGCAAGCTCTTCGTCTCAGGCTATGAATGCCTGCAACATGATCGTCCAGAGATCCGTAGATGGCAGCAAGGTATTCTAATATACTCATATGCTAGATGTGGTGAGAATCACTCGCTCGGTATCAATACCAGCGTTCGAAACTTGAAACTTACCCTATGGGCAAATCACGGTACCGTGATTAACGCCGCGTCAACCACTCACATGATGTGACTCAGCTAATGAGGTTGCATCCTTCCTCACCGCTTCCAAGATCTACCGGTTTGTGCCTTCATCCTCTTGGGTAGCATGAGTTAAAATGAACCTGGATGAGTTTCAGAGGTCGCTATTGTTCATATCCCGAAAAACGCCGGCTCTGAAGTGGCATTCGCTTGGAATTTGACAGGGGACTTTTCACTAAAATAATCTTCCACATTCGCGAGATCATGACTACTGAACAAAACAAATTTCAGGCGTCTATTACGTAGAGTCTTAGTGCGAACGTCGGGCGCGTTTTGCATCGCCGGCCTGACCCCCGACCTCTGGCCTCGCTTTCGGCGTCACCGTAACCGTGGTAAGAGTCAAGACATGCATAAGCGACGTGAAGCAGCTCATGACTATGACTTTCTTGGGCCCGCCATCCAAGACATGCAATGTAAGTGGCAATATCAGTTTATTATTCAGTAGATTTTCGGTCTTTGAAGTCCTTGATCATCCCGAAAAGCCACCAGTACTTCACTATCCTCTTCCGTCTCCATGCATCCCACACGTTGAGAAGCGTCTCCTGTTTCATATCCATCGATATAGCGAAACACAAGGTATCCCGCGTTGAGAAGGTTTTTCATCTAGAAGGACAGGCAGTAAGACCAACGTTTGCCCGCTCGAAATTATGTCATCCCTCTCTTGCTCAACATCAAGCAGTAGCGTGGCTCCCCAGTACTGTTGCTTGACGGCGTTCAAGTTGAGAACTTCGATCCCTTGTTCGTTGGCATCCCGCATGGATGCGCGGATGTCCAAGCAGATTCCTTCGACTGTGATGTCCGGGTTTCTTGCCACAGAACCGTGTGGATTTCTTCCGGACGGACGGCATCCGACGTTCATGATTTCAACCATACTCTTCCCAAGATTGATGTGGATGTTGAAGAGTCCGATGCTCCCTGCCCAAGATTATGAAGGTGCCACGTAAACAGAATAAGTCATCCTGGGCTCACTCTGCTGCCAATCTGCATGCCACAAGAGTACTTGCGGCAATTGGCTTTCCCACAGCCCAGTGAAAAAGCGATCCTTGGGGCAGCTTGCATGAATCCAGGCAGAAATTCCGGATATCGCTGCAAGACGACCTTTGTCATGCACAACTCATAGTTGGGAGTTCTTGTCCATGCTCTTGTCCATGCTGTACAGGGATTCATCGTTAACTGTCTCTCGTTGTTATGTAGTGCGACATTAAAACACCAACTCGCCCTGTCCTGCTTCGCAGCAATTCATGCCCCCACAAGACCAGGTTAATTCAGTCGCGGTGGAGTGGAGTTCCTAGCAGGAAGTAGGTCTTACTGCAATGTACAGCCTTGTGCTTACAGATAGCCCGAAGCGTAAGACCTTTCTCTCGAGGCACAATGCGTAAACCCGCCCCGTTGGCTTAAGCACCTTCAATGACGGACTCGAACTTGTGCACCGTTTGCGAGGGCCGCAACCTCCATGTTAGTTTTCATCTCTTTCGAAATGTTTGCTGAATGGTCGCAGGCACAATCTTTGTCGATAGCTATCAGGCAGCTGGAGTAAATTGCTGTTAGCTTTCAGCCGTCATGTTGAGAATCTTGCTTGATGCATATGGAGTCGGTCTAAAAATATTGAATATCGAACCACCGACAAACGGCAACAACTTCTTGAAAAATGATGAGTATCTCTTCCAAGTCAGACCCCTTGCTCAAGGCTTCTTGGTATGCAGTTTCCAGCCGCATTGGAGGGTATTCGGTACCCCATTGGTAACTGAGTGCTGCATAGGTCCCTCGCAAAGCCCCCTCCATATTTTCAACCAACCTGATTTTGCCGCTCGACCCGGCTTCATCGGCAAAAAGCGCTCGATTCGGTAGAGCGGAAGCGGCCGACAGACACGTATGTCTGTGACCGGCTATGCAATCTGAAAGCCATCATCTTCCAAGATCTACACACTGTGCCGAGTCACCGCGAGCAGCGACGCGCCGACCCGCTCGTAGATATGGAAAAACGTGTGGAGTCTGACGTACTCATCCGCGTCTTCAAATCGCAAATGGGGAGCAATGACAGATATGTCAAACACGTTTCGTCGACAGTCCGGCATTCTAATCAGACAGTCTTCCCATCCAGTCTCGCTCTTCCGTACGCTACATGGACTTCCCCATTTTGGCGGGCTCTGGGGTCGTCAAGGGTGGTATCGCACGATTCACCCCCAAGAGTCCTTTGCCGGGCTGTTGGAGTAGCATGTCATCTTGGTATGTGTTGCAACGGAGTCAAGTAAGAGGATGGAAGTGACGCGCGTTCTTCTGGGTTTTGAGGTGCAATACGCATCATGTAAGCCTGGGTTGATCTATGTTAGTATTTCATCTGTCTCGCGCGGTTTTGTGGGTGCCCCTGTGATGACGTAGCTTGTGGACATCCAATCCTTCACTGCCTCTTTTCCACTCTGTATCTACATCGACATTTGTCAACGTTGTATCCAAATGGGCCGAGGTACTCGCCGTCCGCGTCATCCGCAGAGCCCTGCCCAAGCTGACGACGCAGATTTGTCGAGCTCTCGACTCGTTGTCATGCCCGGCCACGTCCCTTCCCTCCATCCCATCCCGCAACCCCATGGGATCTTCTTAAACCCGCTCAAGCCCGGCAGTCTATGCACCACGGACCACTCCAGGCTTGATGGCCGGCTCTTGTCAAAGGCCAAACCGTTCACTGTGGCGATGCAAGAAGAAGGGAAGTCGTTCATGCCTTCCCAACCAGTGGTCGGGCGAGGTTGTTGGGCGAGGTCGTTGGGAAGGCGCTGGCTTGAGTCCAGCAGCGGACCGAAATGGGCGATTTCCTTTCGAATTGCCGTTTTGGTATGTCTGGAGTGTGAGGAAGGTGTCTTTGCCCACCTTCTCATCTTTTGAACCGGTATATCCGCCTGTGCTGTTCATGTTGGCGATGCCCAAGAAGGTGCTGAGCAGGCTTTAGATGCACCTGACACCAACGGGGACATGTCACGGCAGGAGACAGCATGCGTGCCTGCACAATGGTGCTGCAACTGAACGTGCCCATGGAAAGAAATTGCCGGTCATGCACCCTCCTGCCAGTTATGCGTTGGACAGGCAAGCAATTTGGGAATGTCCCCGGGCAGGTCTGGTGGTTCGCATGTGCCTTTCGGATGCCCCGCCCCTCGCCAACGTCACTTCATCTCCAACAACAACAACAACAATAACGACACTCCACAGACCCAAAACAGCAGAATCACTCGCATTCCCATACCCTCCTCATATTGAAATCCATCAACTCGAGCACTGCATTACCAATCCATCAACATGAGCCAAAACAACAGCCAGAACCCCTCGGGCCACAGTCTTCCGGACGTCGGCGGATCGAACGATGGTCATGCCCAGACGACGGAAGGCCATCATCAGCAGGCAGAGGCACATAGCCAAAACAACAACATTAACAAACGCAAACGCAGTCAGCCTTCTCAAGACCCCGACCTTTCGGACGACGATCGTGGCCAGACAACCGAATATATTCGCCAGCAGCTGCACAATGTTAATCTAGACAGTGATGCGCTCAGCCAGAACAACACACATGGAAGCCCTCTGCCCTACCCATTCGATCGCGTTGGCCACATGACGATCTATCCGGATGACATTGACGGGATGCCGCTCATACCTCTCCACCTCGAACCACTGCCGGATGACGGCATGCACAACCAAACAGTTCACGATGGATACGGCACTCTTGTCGTCAAAACAAGTGAAAGATATCCAAATTATCCAGACTTCGCAAAGATGGGTCTGGTCCACTTAGAGAAGATATTCCCTGTTCGCGTGTCGTGGAAGATGTCGTGGAAGATGGGAGACGATCCCAATGATCGTGACATAGTGTTCTTCACCGAGGAGGGCACTATCTCGGAATACGACATGCTCAGAGGTCAGCAGGCTTTGACGTCACTTTTCACTTCATGGAAAGTCGAATGCCACATCATCACGAAATGAGTTACGTTCCGTGAATTCACTGTATGGATGGTACATCGGGTGCATTCGAAAATAATGGATTGGTTTTACTCACAGGTCTTTGCTTTACAACACATGGAGTACAATGCACGCGATGGATAGGCTTGAGGAGAAACAGAACAGGTACTTGATGTACTCTTAGACATTCGCTTGAAACAAATTTACGATTTCTTTCGACACATTTTGATTCATGCTTGAGATTCTCAAGCTTGTCCCGCACAAATGCTCCTAGAAGCGTCTCAAGCTGTCGTGCTTGACGGGCCTCACCTCAGAGATGCTCTCTCCGGCATCTGTGATAACCATAAACTTCGAATGACCACTAGACCTTGCGTTCGAGTTGCAGAGGGCGCCTCTTCCGAACGGTCTCCTCCGTGCATTCTCGTGTTGTCGTTGGGAGCCTTGACCCTGTTATATGCTCTACAGCATTCGCCGCCTTCTTGAGTGTCTCCAAAAATTTCATCATTGAGGCAAATGAGAAATGCTCCGAAACATCCCAATTCGCTCGCGGGCAACCATCTAACCACTCCTCGTCGGGCTCCCCAAGACTCGTCTGCATTGCGAGATGAATCATACAATACCCAGCGCAGCTGATGCTTTGGTCATCTGATACCCCGTCGTGCTCTTTATTTCCGCAATGACGGCGTAGACGTTGCGAAATCGTAGACTGGTGCCATCGGCCAACTCGAGCTGAAGTCGCCCGGAATAGCTTGACCGCTACTTTGGTCACCCGTTCCATGCTTCAAAGGGATGAATTCGCAGAAAGCCTCAGGTACTTCCACAAGTTCGATAGGCATTATAAGGAGGAATGCCCTCATCTGTGAGCTTCAAACACTCCAGAAACCCCCAAATGGAATGCTTGACTGCAGAGCCTGGCTGTAGGCGACGATATCACGACCGCCATCAAGCACCGAGCCGAACGTTACGACGCAGAAGGCTGTTATCTTATGCCTGTGGCAGTGTTTCATGGTCCCTTTGCGATTGACTGTACTGCGTCCATGATGTCCACAAAGTGCTGTATCCGTTTGACAAGCGCTTGACCCGACGCATTAAGAATGTCCATGTGCATTCAGAGTCCTCATATCCGCCTTGGATGCCTTGAGATGATCATGGTGAGGGCTTGTGGTCTTGCACTCCTACTTCCAAGTACGTCCCGCAACTTGAACTCTAACCCTAACTCGTGCACTAATAGCTGGTGTTTGGAAAGCAAAACGATGTCAAACGAGCTGGGCGTTCGTTGCTGGGCCGATCTCTTGAGAGGGGTATTAGTACCTTGATGGATGGCTTGCGTGTCTTGTGATTGAAATCTCAGCATTCGACCGACCCTGAGGGCTGATCATCGTGATAACCATCGAGGCAGAATCGGAATTTTGCGTGGTCTTGATCATGAGTCACCGTAGCTTAGGAATTGGAAGACGAGGACTGGCCCTCGTTTGACAGACAAAACTGCTTTTTGTTGATCTTTGAGTAATTACGAATTAAGAGCTGCCTAGTCACAACCTGGCATACTAAGATATATGAGACTATAACGTGATATTTGAGAGTGAGGCTGTTTTAATATCTTCTTCTAATCATCCATGGCCAAAATATTTCTTGCCTCCAGTCTTTGATCGCTACAAATGCCATGGGTAGCCGCTGTAGCTGAGCTCGCAATAGTGCATAGCCCAGGGCGTGTGCCACGTTCAGTCAAGGGCCAGCCTGATCCTACAGTCTTTTGATCTTCGCGCAGGTCACTTCATTTGGAGAGCGAGTTTTTAAAAGTCGATGTCATCCCTACCGATTGGTTGAATTGGCGGTGGTACCGATCTCATTACCTCTAAACTTTGGTCATGGGGAATCCGTCGACTCCCGGAGCTCCCAGGAGATTGAAGTCCATATCTTGGTCAACGTAGCTCCTTATTCGGCCATTCATACCCTAGATGTTGGGTTTCTCCTCATCATCTGGACCAAGACAATGGCAGCTCCGAGTAGCTGCATTTCCGCAAACTTCCAAGATACCCCCATAGATGTCCATAGAGGTTTCTCTGCGACCTAGGCCATCCTGGTCCTTGCATAAATCCCCGTCAGAGTCATACGGCAATCAAAAAGGTGCGACTACAGGCGGCGAACTGTGAAGAAAAAGGTCAGAAGGGAAGAAGGACCCGTCACACGTGAGGTGGTCTGTGACGATCGAGGGTGAGATATGATTATTTCCTTTCGTCGATGACGGCCCTGGCATGACGGACGTTTGGAAACTGGGTTGTCATGCCAGCCAAATCTTTCTCATTCCTGTTCATCAGTCTTACTGCCTCATGAAGAAAAGAATATTTGAAACTGTTCCAACGCGTTGCCTTCAGCGTGCTTCGGTCTCCGGCGCCGAGGGGTGCCGTCGACCGATGCTTCCCAGAGGCACCTTTAGCTACTATTGATTCGCCACTCTGCGCCACGAGCAGCCACATAACCATACGCAGGGTGTTATAAGCACAGATTCACCATCGAATGGAAAGGTTTCCAGCCATCCATCCGTGGAGCGCTTTAGGCCATCAAGGGATTTGTGCCAGTAATAAAGCCTCGGCTGATACGAACTGGGTTTTTTTCTTTCTTTCTTTCTTATTGTTGCTGTTCCTTGTCTATGATTCCAGTAATTTTCATAATTCTCTTCCAACACCACAGTTTGATACCAATCGACTTCACGATGGCCAAACGGAAATCACCAACGGACGATATGTCGCTAAATGCGGATGAAATCGACTATGAACATACGAAGCATTGGTTCCGACAAATTCTCGCCGAAAATGCTATCGAAAAACCATCCCGAGACCGAGCCATCAGTGTTAGCACCGCAGAAAGAGTGAAGTCTCTGTTGAAGACTTGTGATCTCATTGACAACGAGAAGGACGAGGAAACAAAAGAGTTTTTCCACCACAGCTTGAAGTTCGGAAAGGAAGAAATTAAGCGTCGACTCCGCTCTAACAGCCGAAACTCAGACCTGGTCGAAAAGCTCGAAGACTTCAACGAAAGAACTTTTCTTTTGCGCTACGGCGACTACGCCGGAAATTTCCTCAAAAAATTGCGGACTACTTTGATCACAAATGACAGCAAATTTGTCATATCTAAGGATGAACCTTCGGCATCAAACTCAACGGATACATCAAATCTCAGCAACTTGCTGGACACTGTTCCAAAAAGAGTCCGTGACAATTTCCGAACAAATCTCTGGACCCAGATCAATCTTGAGCTGAGCGGTGAGGAGGCTTTCGCGGATTCAGAGGCGGGCAAAGACCTTGCATACGAAGGACCAATGACTACATTGCTCGGTATACTTTCTCGAGAACTTGGCAACGACCCCAGCTCTTCAAGGTCATTGCTCAGACTGTACGCGGAACGCAACCTGGCGTCACATTCGTCTATGAAAGAATGCTTGGAAAACAGAAACTGGACTGGGCTTGCGACACTTGTCGCCACCGATGCACATTGGCTTGAAACTGAAGCACCCAAGATGGCGTCTATTCAACATATGATTTCGCCAGCGTTATATGCAGTAAATGCGTATCAAAAGAAGTTCTTCAACAATTTAAAGTACAACAAGAAGACTGGTGCCGTTGAGGGATTTGACGCCAAACTTCAATCACTTCCCAAGACCATTCGGTCAGCAAAGAAGCCTCGTCTGACCGAAGAAGAACAAGATGCAGTCCGAAAAGCGCGGTCCGAGAAAACTTCCAGCGTGTTTGAGCAAGAGGCTGATGACGACGTTGGCATATCTCTATTTGGTGAGTAGTGAAGGAGACAATCAGCCGAAGAGAGAGGGAGACCTGCATGAATAGGGATTGCATTGTTACATTTTTAATAGACATGAGCTTCTCATTAGTCTCTGCATAAATTGCGGGGAGCTTGAGAAAGCTGACATCATCCTCAACGATGCCGCCTTGCAAATATTCACGGTGAAAAAGACTCTGACGTAGTCGAACCCTCAATCTAGGAAGTCTTGGCTCATTGTCAATCTTGCAGTTAATCAATCGAACTCTCGAACTATCCCATGTGAACGAATTTCTTCCATCAACTGACTGTTATTCTGATCCAGGTCCGCCTTTTCTACACGCCCGGATAATGATACCTCGCGCACTGTCGCACGCAACGATTCACCTCCGAGATCTACATCCGAGTCCATCAAGAAGAACAGACCCATACACACCAACGATAAGAAAGCGGGAAATCAAACCGCGACTCAACGAACGACAAGTCTCATTGCAATAGGCTCGAGGGCAAGTACACCGAACGATGCTCACACAGAGCTTAGTAATGACGGGGAATAGAGCTCAGAACCAGCCAGTCCCAACACGAGATCTGGCAAGGAGAGCCACTGATTACTGATAAATTGGAATGTCATTGCACGAAAGGCTTTCCGAACACATGGGAAGGAGTAAGCGATCGGTCCGATCGCTAGGGTGAGACTTGCGAATAATTTCACCACTGCATATCTGGGTCAATTTAGATTTGGCACAAAATCGAAATCTCTAAGTAAATAGAACTCACGAAGAACAATCGATTCATGGTCAAACATCAATATCTGACCGGAGGCCTAAGAAATGGCGGCGCTGTAAAGTCAAGGCATCGAGAAGAAGAGGGTAGTATGAACAAGATAACGTTGCCACCGGACGTGCTACCTTCCACCTCAGCACTCGCCGCGCGATTCAAGTTTCTCGCATGGAAAAGTACCCCTATCTAGTGGAATTTCATTGCCCCTTAAAGCCACGGACTTCTGGCATGTGCATGACCTGGCTTCGGAAACCCCAGTCCGATATTGTATATACGGGGTATATCATATATCATTATTCAGATCCAGGTTTCATGAGAAGATGGTGAGATTTACTATGACCCTGAAGCGTACGGAGAAGAAACCGTGCTCTTCGGTAACACAGTTTCGTACAATCATGCGCTGCCGAATCGGGCTGCTACACGCACAGGCCGGTCTTCAACGGGCCCGGCGCTGTGCTACCGAAGGCAGCAGTTGATGAATGTCAAAGTTCGAGCTCAAATGACCTTGGACTTTTTGTCGGTTGATTGGGCACTAGCTTTTCCAGCCCACTAGAAAGTGGAATGAGTTCTCACGTCATGAACTCTCCTGCAGACGGTCTCGCGGAGTAGCCGCGCTTCGATTTGCTGGTTATGCTTCCAATCCCATAACCTTGAGCTGCCGTGCATCTCTTTTATGCATTTCACCCATTCCGGTGAGGCATGATTTCGAGTCGAAATGGCTGGGGAGTCTGGTCTCATGGTGGACGAAGTTCATGGGGAAGAGCGAAGGTCCTTGGTCGCAAGATCAACCTTCCGGGGCTATTGGTACGCTACAGGACTTCTAGACCGAGGACCTTCTGCCTTTATTTTAATAGTGACGCCGAGTTGGTCGCTGCCAGCTTCAACTTCAAACCTGGGCCCATGACTGGCTTGCTTCGACGCGGTGGTCAAGAAGCTGACCGACCAAAATATGGTTTAGCATGAATGATGACTTGTGCAACTCAAAGCAGGAAACTCTGAGCAGGCATCGGTATCTCTGGTCCTTGCGGCGTCCGAAATTGTCTTCAGAAACGTACCGTAATCGGGACTGCGCCAGATGTCGGCGTGTACGGGTCAAAAGTCACTATCAAACTCTTTGAGTGGCTCGGGCCGTTGATATTATTCTTACAGGAAGGCTGGTATGTTAGAGATGGCAGTTAAGCAGAAAGTTGAACTTGCCAGACCAGAGATTTCTGGTTCAGGTTCAAGCCTACGATTGGGACTGGGGACGTCGCATCCTCGGACAGCGCAACAACGTCGAAAGACTTCGTTCGAGAGATTCATGCCGTTTGGTATTGAAAGATTATACTATCATACAGCGGGATCACATACAGGCCCGAGGGTATAGGCCACAAAAAAGGTTGCCAACAGCTCCAGCGGTTGGCATGCCTCATGAATATTGTTGGGGACAGATTCAATTAAACGAATTGCCTGATCTGCCCGAATATATCAACAAGCACCGGGTGTGAGTCTCAAGCCATCCAAGATGGGCAGATGAAGCTTGAGATAATTCCCTTGGCGGTCAATCCTTCTGTACTCAAGGGGGTTCAACAATCCAATCGTGATCCTCTTGGAGAATCCATTTTCCAGGCCCTCATAAAGCAATTCGCAGGCAACGAGAACTATACATCTGTTGTCGCCTATGAGCCATCAGCAGCAAATGAATGGAACTTACGAATGCGGCCGACGTCAGAAGGAGGTCAGAAGCTCAAGGGGGACGTTGATCACGAACTTTGAGAAGCATGGATGACTAGGCGTGGGTTAGAAGCGCAGCAACACTCGTCGAGTTGGACGACTTCATGGTTTATCACAAGTCCGAAGTGATGCTGAACACATGACTACCTGCCGGTGTCCTTTGAGTAACCACAAGTTCCTTCGAGTGTTTGCCTTCCAAGTGACGGTAGGTGAAAAAGGATGGGGGATATTAGCGAGAAGTCGGTTCGGCCAGGTGGGCTGTGGTTGCACGGAAAGGTACGGCATCTTCACCATCCATGCCGGGGACACTCGGTCTTTGACGACTGCAGTAAAATGACAGTTGATGACTGGCTTGTTGGGTTCACATTCATCCCGATTACCCCCGATCAGACTTCGGGATGAAAGAGCCACCCCAAAAGGATACATGGACGTCGGCTCACGACAAGCCTCTGCCACCCGCCGATATGATCCGCACCGCTGGCTGGAATGTCACTGGGTAGATATTATGAAGTCAGCAGGACCTTCTGCAATGACAGATATGGCGGTTCACGAGATCGCGCTGGGATCTTGATACGACAATGTAGACTCACTGGTCGCCGCACGGCACGGCGCGATCGTGAATACAGCAAATCTGAGGGAGAAGAGGTCAAGACGAAGTTGCACGAAGCTCGGCATGGCCGAATACCTTATTGGAACAGCGGAGAGAAGAGCAGCGTTGCTGTGGTCAGCCGATTGTGAATTGGAAATACCTCGTCGCGACATGAACCCGTTCTTGGAGGAGCACTCAGGAAACCCCATGGGAGAGGTGCTGACGAATTCAATTATTTCTCCGACCAGCACCTGATTCCTGGACTTGCTTCTTAATCTAGTAGTTCGTCCCAACAACTCACCTACAGAATAAGCTGCGCATACCTCTTGAACGGCCAGCCCTGCTAGATATCACGAATCGATCTCCGATCAATCTCGGTAGTAAGACGAGGGAGCCGACAGTAATAATGGAATTCCAAAGTCAGCAAAAAGTATGATATTTGCCAACAATGCCAACAATGCCAACAATGCCAAGATACAACGTCTGCCGGCTGAATGGTGTTTCTACACGATACAAACTTCCGCGATGTATTTGCTCGCTTACACCTTCGGAATAAGTTAGAAAGTGACCTTTTTATAGCCACGCGCTGCGTGTTCTCAAAGCAGCAATCAATCTGCAGTGCCCTATCGATAGAAACAACCGCGATGAGTAGGAGCCCGCCGGACTGGCCACGATTCTACCTCTTGAAGCGCCCGCCGACATTGTAGGCGACTTCATTCCTGGTTCTGAAGTAGTAATCCGCAAAATCAATATCCGAGGGAGTGAACATTGTCCATGTCATTTTCTTGACCTCGACGGGTTGCTGCAGCTCGCTCTGCGGGGGAGGGGTCTTTGGCTTGTTGTAGAACTGTATTAGCGGCATTCTGAACCCCCAAGGTTCGACTCTGGAGATGGGAACGAACGAGGTATGACAGTCAGGAACCTCCTTCTTAATACTTTTGCATTGCGTCTTTTCAAATAGCGCATTGCTTGGGCCCCATGGATGACCTCCATTCGTCGACCCGGAATTTCCCAAAAACCGGGAGTTGCTACTTGATGGCTCGCCAAGGGATGACGACCAACAGATATATTCGCTCAACATCTTTCTTTCAAGAGGCGCCCAACATTGTCGCAAAGCTCGTTGCTATGGCTGATGTGATGGGCTGTGAGTTACTGCAGCAGCGGCGAGAGCGTCGAGCGTTTCGTTTCCCAACCAGGGATCTCCAAGGTACATGGAGATAGTGTGCGAGGACGAAGACGAACGAGGAACAACAACGGATAATGGCGGCAAGAGAAACAGTATCGGTTGGTTCAATGTTCTCGTTTGCGAGCATCCACCCGATGGGCTGTCAAACAAGGCGGCTGGCCCTGTTACTATGCTGGGAGAGACTGTGGGCGAGGACGAGTCGGCAGCCCCTTCTCCTTGCTCCTGCCCTTGCTCCTGGTCATAGCGACGATGGATGTGGCGGCAGACCTCTTCCGGCGCCCCCGTCTTTACCTCTCCGCCATACTTTTGATTGGCATCGTAGTTCGGGCAACACTGTGACAGGTCATGACCGGCCCGCGATCTTCTGCCCAGCGGGGACCTGGCAAATGCCCCCTCCGGGCGAGTCATTCCCTCCACAGCACGGTGTAAGGTTGACAACATCAAGAAATATTACTCGTCATCGTGTAGTCTGGGAGAGCGCTCCACCCTTGTGCCAGGTCGATCTATGGGAGGGCGAGTCAAACTACGGAAGCGGTCAGTCATCGGGGTCACGGTGAACAGGTGGCGTCGAAGACGAAGGACTTTGGGCAACGTACATGCCATGTGGTTGCTGGCATCATGGAAGCAGGTGGCTGATATTGTGTTCCTCGGCCTCGATCACCACAAGTACAAATAATCAGAACTAGCGCGCTCGTGTGTGATTGAGACTGGTGTGTACGGACCGGCGCAAGGTGAACCTCGGCCTTCGGGGCCCGGGACGAGATGAATTCGTCTTTTGCATTGATGGGATGTGTTGGGGCAAGATGCGAGGAGAAATGGCGGTTGGAATGGAGGTTGAAAGTTGCAGGGTGTGAAGCAAGTGCGTGGCGGCTCGCTGAAGCTTGGTGGCGCACCGTGGGTAAGGTGAAGTGCAGGTGCAGGGGCTGCGCAACAAATGGCATCGTTGTGAATACCAAATCAGGCAAGAGGGGACTTGCCCACCGAAGCCAGCCCAGACGCTGTTCACGTGGTCTCAAAAACTCCCACAGCTGTGGGAGCTTTTGGACTCGGACATATGGTCAAAGCTCCCACTGCTCAAAAGCTCCCACTGCTTAAATGCTCCCACTGCTGTGGGAGTTTCTAGATAGCGAAAGCTCCCACTCCTATAGGAGTTTCCAGATACCTTAGAGAAAGCTCCCACTGAAAAACGCTCTTATATAGATACAGCCCCTGCACTATGTTTTCTGCTATTCAGCGGCTGGTTCTAAAAGCTGCGACTGCTGTGTTAGCTTTAAAAACAGGCGTAGCGCTGTCCCAGTCTTAAAAGCTCCCACCGCAAAAGCTCCCACCAAGTCAAAAGCTTCCACTGCTATGGGAGTTTCCCAATAGCGGAAGCTCCCACTGAAAAACGCTCTTATGGGGATGCAGGCCCTGCACTATGTTTTCTGCTATTCAGCGAAAGGCTGCAAGTGCTGTGTCTATTTTAAACACAGGCGCAGCGCTGTCCCAGTCTCAAAAGCTCCCACAGGTGTGGGAGCTTTTAGACAGCGCTCCACTTAAAACTCCCACTGAAGAAGCTCCCACTCAGAAAAAGCTTCCACGTGACTTGCTCAAAAGCTCCCACTGGGAGCTTTTAGGATTAGCCCGTGCATCAACTCAAAAGCTCCCATTTACGTGCCTGTTCTCACTCTTTCCAAAAGCTCCCACCACACGTGAGTCACTTGAAAGCTCCCACTGCTGTGGGAGTTTTTGGAATCGGGGCCCACAAGCATCGACTCAAATCCTCCCACTCAAAAGCCACTGTGAAAGCTCCCGCGTCCCCCGGCTGTCGCCTTCTTGATGGTCCAGACGCACGACGCCAGTGCCAAGTTGAATGGGTCTTAACTGAATGCTGAGTCAGCCTTTCCGCTTGCTCCTTCTTGGCTGTTTTACGGCGCCAAAGTCATGATCTTGAGTCTTCCTTGTTGATTGATCTGTCTGCCACCGTGTTCTCCAAGATGCATCACGAACAAGAGCAACAGCAGGAGCCTCAACGGTCGGCTTATGCATCTTTCGAAGTCAAGGATGCGTGCAGATCAATCATCAACCGCATCATCTCCGGCAAATGAAATTGCTGGCGCTTTGTGTTCTTCAGCAGCCACTGGTGATGGTGCATGCAGGTGCGCCACAGAGGTCGACGCCGGAGTGCTGAGAGCTAGTCTAGATTGAATGCAGAAAGAGGCCTCCGATATTTTCTGCTTGGTGGACGATGTGGTCAACAAGTTCAGGCACTGTCATTGAAGACCGGGATGTGGCTGAAGATGTGGCTGACGATGGACCGTCAGGCACATTCAGGTGTGGCACTCGACCAAACGCTGTGGCGCTGTGGCTGGACCCAATCAAGTCCAGATGTCAGTGCACCGCAGCGAATAATGATCCCCTGAGCCCTAAACCCCGCCGTCGGGTGCCGTAGCAACAATCCCTGGTGTAGATATTCGTTGTCGGTCATTCAACACCATTCAGCACCATCCTCAACTGCAATGGCACGACTTATCCCATGCCGACTTGACTGATTCCGCGCAAGTTGGCGCTCCCCAGTTCGACACCCCATGGACATCCAAACTTGGCTGCAGCGAATCCCTGCGCCCTGCACTCTCGCTGCCTGCGACCACGGCAACGCACCGCCGCCGACGTCGCCGTCATCACCTCCCGCGTCAAGATCGCAGTCGCGGTCGCGGTCGCTCTCCCCGTCCAAATTGTTGCCGTCGTCTCGGCCCTCAGTACTCAAGCGACAACACCGACTTCTTTCCCCCCATCCGATGATCTCCGCCGAGACATGGACGATCCGACCACACCACGGAACAAGCGTCAACGCACTGATGACGATGGTCGTCAAAATCGAGCCACTGGGACTGCGGCGAGCGACACCGACCACAAGCAGCGCAACGAGCCCGCAGGCCTCGTTCCTGCAGACACGAACGACGATACCCCTCGACAACATCCCACGAATTCCACCCAAACGGCAGCACCGGCGCCCGACGTGTCTGCCTCACCATCCCGTCGCGGCAGCAAAAGGAAAGGAAAAGATGGACCAAAATCCAGAGCGTCTGTCTCGAGCCGCTCCACCACAACAACCTCCTCTGCTGGTCTTCCCGCATCAGTCGCGTCTTCTCCGAGATATCGCATAGCCGCCATGTCGCTCGAGGCCGAGGTTCTGGAAACCCGCCAGGCAAGCCTGAACGATCCGCGCGCACCGAGAGCCCTCTCGGACATGTTGGCCAAAATATACCGATGGTCTAACCACAGGAGCATCATCGGCTCCGCTGTCAAAAATCCTGAAAGCGGCTTCAGCGACGACTTGAGGACAGCTTGGTTGTTGGAAGACGACGTGTTTTCGACCCCTACATCGTTCGCCGGCGACTCTGGAAGCACAGTGTCGCCCCAACACGTGCTTGACTTGCTGCAGAATGCTTGCGACTGCTACACCCGCGGTGATTCCGAGATCGGCTGGAACTTCGGGGTTCACCACAAGCTACTCCGAATGGTTCTCCGCCGCAGCCCACAACCTCGTCTGTTGGACTTCTCGGCGTGGTACGTTCAACACCCGCACTGGTGCTCCTTCTTCCCGCTTGCTTGGCTAACGTTCGTTCCTCTGCCAGTCAATCTGCCAAGATCATCACAGAATATCTGCCTATCAGTGGCACCCACAAACTCGTCGACTTCTGCGCCCATATCACCCCACCTCCTGCCGAGGAAGAGGCCATCACGAAACTGCGACGACGCCAGCCTATGAAGACGGTCAACCCTACCGGATACCTCGCCCTGGCCGGCCGGCCAATCACATTCTCCATTGAAACAAAACGCGAAGATATGGACATGGACCCGGCCGTACTGCAGATTGGCACTTGGTGTGCCGCACAATGGAAAATGCTGAGGCTTTTATTGGAGGACCTGCACGGAGAGGAGGGTGCACAAATCGCTCTGCGCGAACTCGTATTCCTGCCCGCCATCTTCGTGCATGGCCACGACTGGAGCTTTGCGGCAACAACACTGGAGGGGAGGAAGGCGGTAAGTCTCGATGCTCCGGATGGTCCCGAACGAGAGCTGTCACTGATCAGACTTGCGCTGCACAGATTTTATGGTCTAAGATGCCCATTGGCTCAACCACTCAGCTCCAGGGCGTCTACGCTATCGCCACGGCTCTCGAGTATCTCGGACGCTGGTCGACTGAAACCTACTGGCCCTGGTACAAGAAAAACATCTTGGACAGGGTATAATGAGATGGATTGTGACTGCTTTAGCGAGCTTGGTGGTTCGCTATGTCGGTTCTCAAGTCTGATGCGGAAGAATTTCACAGCATGCACATGCTACCTCGCAAGGAGAAGCGCGACGGAGAGGTTGGATCCAAAAGCTTTCTTGGATGGTCTGAGGCTTGGTTTGCCTGCCTCCTATGAGCTATGATACCCATGATCAATGATGAGATGAGAGCGTAATGTTTATTGGTACCCAAGACGGTTTCTTGCAGCATAATCTTAGAGTTTGCGTAATCCTTGAGTATCCTTACAGAATACCAAATGCTGAACCAAAATACAGCGCAGAATATAACCGAATCACGATGCCATATATCGTGTTCCAAGCAGCGGGTAAACACTCACAACCCACATTAAATAATGCTGGACCCGGTGGCCGGAGTGTGTGTTGCGCGAGTTCTTTGGGCTCTGGGATCTTGACTCCCGTCTCTAGAGATAGAGGAAATATCGTACGATTAACCGACACCGCATCAAGACGGCGCGCCGCGGGCAGATTACCGGCCTTCGTTGACTGTGTTAGCCTTTAAACCTACCGACTCCCTCTTTGAGCTGCGCTCCTGTACTACCGACTCCCCTGCGCCGACTCCCCTGGAGGCAAACATGCCGAGAGAAATATCGATGGACACCTCGGGTTTGAAGCTGTGAGTCAGTGGTTGGAGACGTTGAAGGGCCGAGGTTGAAATCCGGAAATAAGTTGGCTGCTCGTTGCTAGGCGTAACGCGGAGCATTGGGATATTAAGCCGAACGTCATTCATTTGTCCATATTGTCCATATAGTTCACGGGGAGTCAACTAGAAGCCTCTGCGGAATTATGAGATATTTGATCGGGCCAGGAGATGAGACAAGTAACCTCCCAAGTTTCGAAGCTGTCGAGGTAAATTGCTCCTCGCAGTTGTAAGTTGGCCCAAACAGGACGCACGGGACAAGGCCCAGGTTGACATCGATGTCGACTGTGGCGTAAGACTAATTTTGTTAAAGCAATCAACTTTGGTGTCAACAGGTAGCGAGGAACTGTACTCACAGCTCAAGCTCACGCTTTCCGCAAGATGCTGGGTCAACTGGGGTCACGACCGACAGCCTGCGCGACCAGTGGTGCATTCTTATGCCTCTCACAGAGTCACAATTACTGCGAACTCTCCGCGTATGTAACCGGTGATCGTTCAAACCCCCAAGTCAGATTGCTGATGACCTTGTGCTGATGGGTTGTTAAATTTGATTCCGAGCCCAAAGGATCTGCAGATTGGATCATTGGAACAAGCGTCTCTCCGGTTGAGAAGCATTTGACGAGTTAGAAGCTCATCTATCGACAATTTAGTCGGATACCACCCGTCAGCATAGTTCGTGAAAGATTCCAGTCACCTGGAAATGCAAGCTGGTACTGTGCGGATCAACTCCACGACTACCTTGGTCGGATTTTGTCTGGAACGAGATGTTACTGGGAGCATTGATCCATCAGAATAGGCAGCTAGGTTGCCTGGCTTCATCTTCGTATGGCATCGGCATCGTCCTCGTCTTCAAGTAGCCAAGCCGTCAACGAAATTTCACTTTATGTGATGATCATTTATTCGTTTTTCAAAATGCGACATATGAAGTGTCTGGCATCGTGTTTGACGAGTTATCGTTGGAGATGACGGATCAGCTTGGGGTTTTGAACATCGATCTCGTGCGTTTCATGTCCCATTGCTACTTGTCGTTCGTTTTTGTGAATTGTGATACGCAGCTTGACTATAATGAAGGTCTTCGGCTTCCGCCGTGTATCATGAAGCCTGATTCAGTGAGCGAAGAGTTCAGTGTTCGTCTCCCGGATAAGTCATTGAATGCTGCGACTTCAGTTTCCAGGGACTCTTCGATGCGATCAGTAGCCCGGATACCATTTAAATGACTAGCTTAGTTAAGGGGACAGACCTTGGGCGGGCGCGAGAACATTAGCAGGTGACCCGATGAAGCTCGTGTCTTGGCTATCAGGATGAATGTTTCCGGTGAGAGGCTAAAACTTCTCCCGTACTAGGCGCGATGGAAGGTTCGCAGTTTGGATCCCGTTGATCCAAATTTAAAACAGACCGTACGAACATTAGTTTGTTTTTGGTTGCCAGGTTGGTGTAATATGCTCTTGGCAGCGTCACTGTAAGTTAAGCTGTTACTGACTTCAGCCCAGTCGTCCTTGACCCTGAAACGCAACTCGCAGCAGACGTGCTTATGGATAGAAGCCAGGCCCTTTGCATAAACAACTTTTGCTGTCAGATGCCGGGGTCATGGCAAGGTAGGGCTCTTCGATCCGCCTTCAGTTTGGGTCCAGGTCGGGTTGCCTCTCGTTCGAACATCTCTTTTCCCACCTCGTTCTTGGTCCGGTCAGGTCCAGTGCAAATGAAACTTCCTTCGCGGCTCGAGACAGTTCATATAATTTCAACTATTCATTCGTGGTCAAACTCATGTCGTGTCATCGGTGCGCCGCTCCGGGGTTATTGCAAGCGATTCGTTGGGTTGGTCCATGTCAGGGGGTTCGCACTTTTCAAGACACCCGCCAAATAAAGAGAACCTCAACCGTCACCTAAGAAAGCGCCATCAGCACAATCCTCCTACTTCAAGAGCCATGAAATAGCTTCTGAAGTCTCAGAGATGATCAAGTGTTTGGAGTTCCAATTTTGCTGATTACAGCCGAGTCAACTCGAACGCAAGGGGTCTGAAGGCTTGAAAGCCGCGCACATGAACTGCAAAACATTTTGCGGCATACTTCATCAATCCCATGAGTTTGGTCTCATTCTTCAATGAAGCACAGCTGGTGCATCAGTGTGAGTGGCCGTGAAATTCCCAGGCGTGGTCAGACGTGTTATCCGCGCTTCTAGCTTGTTCTCACCCACACAAAAAGAGTGTGGCCGAGTCCAGATTTCCTGACGAGCTGTTCAAGACTAGTAAATCTGCCGTCAATGAGTACAGTCAAGGAATCGAGGCGGCCAGTCGAACGCTCTGGGCATCTTTGTGCGTATCTCGAACCTGGTTGGGCAAGATGCCCTCGAACTGGCAAAAGCATTGTGGCTATGCGCTTGAAGTCTCAATCTTGGGTGCGCTGCTGAGAGCGACAATGAGAAGGTCTGATGAAATCAAGTGAGAGTCAGCAGTCGAGATTTGACACTGAGTTGCTTGAGTGGTGGCATTTCTCTTCCAGATGACACTTCGCGTGCAGCTCTCTTCGCCTAAGCGTCTATTTTCACCAGGAGGCATCTACGAAGTGCGATTCTGAGATCCTTCTGATGACATGGTATATGAAGATTGCAATCTTCATTTTGTGGCGCATTCGGGTGAAAACGACGCAGACGGTTGGGATAGGAAGCACTTGGTGTGTCGGTACACCACATACCTCCGCATGGTCCAAGAACTCCCATCAACAGTGACGCTATTCCTCGCTTTATAAAAGAATTCCACCGATGGAGGAATTATGTCCTTGAAACAACCTCCCACCGAAAAGAGTGGTTTGGCACGCAGGAAACCCCCTCCGATGAGGAAGCAAGAAAGCACCAACGAAGAGAACTCCCACTGGTGGGGGAGCTTTTTCCTCACAAAAAGCTCCTAATTGAAAGCTCCCATCAAACAGGGAGTTTTCAAGTTTTGCCTTTCAGAAACCTCCCACTAAAAAGGGAGCTTTTCCATCACAAAAGGCTCCTACCGATGAGGGGGTTCCATCCTTGTGGAAACCTCCCACCAACAGGGGAGATTTTGTTTCCCGCACAAGGCTCCTACTGATAGGACACTAGCCGGTCAACTACACGACCTTGCTGGGTTTGGCGACGAACGTAGAGTCGTTATCTGCTTATGTTGTGGGTGAAATCTTCCCTTTTGTCCCCCTCTTTCTCCTTTTGATTGAGGGAGTAGCAAAGATCTGGAATTTATCATGTCGGTCGCATCGTTGGAGCTCAGTTCTTTATGGCTTCATTCATTCATCTTGGTGTGTAATTAATCAAGCATGGACACGCTGTCCGGTGCACTTGAACCTATGCCCGGGGCCTGCCGGCAAGTCGGTCGCCCCGGCTCTCGGCCCTACGCCGCCGCGGCGCCGAAGAGAGACAAATTAATGAAACTTCCTTCATGGATCGTTATCAAATATAACATCGCCACCCCCTCAGAAGCACAGCTGTGAGTAATAGTCGTCTAAAGCCGATAATATGACCCGTCAAGTTACCTTGTTCACAGCAGAGTCACAGGGGTAACGTGCCGCAACATGCGTTCTGTCAGGCCATCTGCGATCTTAGCGCAATCTTTCCAGAAAGGCTACCATCAAGGCTATAGCTACGAAACCCATTGACGAGGAAAATGTCGACGTTGCTATGAAGAGGGGAGAAATGATTAGAACATTTGCGAATAGGGGCCGTCAGTGAAGAAGTCGTAAAAGAGAAGGTAGCGCCGGCGCTCCTGGGAAGAAAAGAAGCCCATGGGGGCATATAAGGAATCCAAGGTCATTGGTGATATGGTTGTCTCCGATCTTTACTTGGATCATCGTTTCCGCCCCGCGACAGTACTGTACTCGAGGTAGGGACATCGAGTGCCAATGGTACCCTCAATCTGCCGATGCTCAGGACGTGGCAACCTAGACGCACAGCGTAAGTTTCTGAACGATGTGAATGCTGCCGTATCACCTCTTCCATCCAGAATGGTGACCAATTTCGAAATTCATGGCCGTTGGCCAATTCGCACGGGACTGGGTGCAGCAAGTGTCCGCTCTGCATGGATTTTCAAGAACACAGCGGTGTTGCTCAATACACCGGTCACTTTATATGAGCGCGCAAAAGGATCTGCCTGCTAGAAGCTCAAAGTTGGATACTGATGTGGCGAAGACTAATTACAAGGTCCGACGAGTGGAAAAGCTCCGAGTCCCCTATTGTTGAATGGAGTGGACGGACGTGGTTCTTCGTCCCTCCAAGGTGTCTCGTGCAAGGCCAAGAAAGATTCACTGTGGCCTTCGCCCTCGTTACTTCTCTGGAGTGCTGAGCGGTGGAATCCACGAGTTTCCTAATGCAGGAGTTATACCCCTCGCCATATGTCCTCCTCGTCGCCAGTTCCCTGACTCTCGCGTCCAATGCGTCACTTCTGTCTTACTCTCGCAGCCAGGCATACCGAGACAAAACTATGAGGCCTGGATACTGTCACCCTCCGTCAGAAGCTGCATTGAGTGCTCGCACGGTGGCGGTTGGGATTCGCGCGATTCAGGGGCGCAGTTGGCGTGGACTGGCTAGCGAAATTAAGACGAATGACGGTAGACAACACGAGGGCTGGAGGCGGGAGAATCAGAACGCTCCGAGTTCAGACGGCTGTCGGGGTTGTCGCGGCTCCAAGACGCATTCCAACCTGGCTTAAACGTCAGTAGAGATCCCTTGATTATGTAGGTGATGTGTTACATGGACTGAAGTCTCTGAGGTCGCGCGCCACCCGCTTCTGTTTTCGCCAATGCATCTCGCATGAATTTCGGCGCTCTTTCTCGCGGTTACGCAATTTCTAGCGCTGAACTGTTAGAAGTGATTTCATGAACCAGTGGTCCTTCACCAGAGCCTAGGAATGAATGTCAGGCATGTGTGATGATGACACGGGAGCGGAAGAAAGCAGTGGTCAGCAAAACAGATCATGGCAATGCGGATCATGGAGATAAAGAACAACACTGAGGTTTTCGCAGCAAGGTGTATCAGCCAGCGGAGGCAAGGCTGCTGGAAGGCGTTGCGAAGGCATGAAGAGGAACCACATTGACTTTAAATCTCGCCGTGCAGGTCGGGACTTTACTCTGTTCACCTCCAGAATCTTCGTACTTTTTCACCTCCTCGTCCATGTCTCGTTCACGGCATAGCTGTCTCTGGTACCGGGCACCAAGATTGCAGCCGGGCAACTCTGCCTCCCCTCCCACGCCATGGGCAGCTCACAAGTACTGACCTGCAGAGAAGATTGAGCGGCGCACGATTCCAAAGAAAAGAAAACGATGATATTCTTCTAGTACTGTTGAGTAGTGAAAACAGCCTCTTGAGTCCTTCGTCGAAGCACCGGCCTCTATTCAGGGGATTGTGGCAGCTCGGCCTGCTCCTGCAGCATGTATTTTTGTGTTGGAATCTCCCTCCATGGCTCTTTGCAAACGGCGCAGACACTGAAGCTTTCATCTGCCAAAAACTTGGTAACAGCCAACATTCATCGCACTTTGAGTGGCCTTTCGGCAGGGTCAGAGTTCTAGAAGTCGCATCGTGGGAGGACCAAGCGTAGAATTACTTACCGCAGCTAGCGATTCCCATAGGCTTGTCGTCACAAAATCAGATAGGGCACCTGTCCTCAGGGTAGACATATATGACAGATTGGTCCTTGTCGCAACAAATGGGATTGCTACAGTAGCAGGATCGACACAAGCGCTAGCCGATGAGTCAGTCGAGCTTCCGGAACAGGCTTGAACGAGGGCAAGGCGGGGGTGTTGGTGTACCACTGACATGGCCACAGAGCTTGAAGAGGTAAGGCTTCGAGCCCAGGGAGCACTCGCAGCCTTCGGGTCGATCCGAGGTCCGTTGTGAAGGGGAGCTGTCGCGGCTGGCACTGGGTCCACTCCGGTTGCTTGCGTGGCTCCTTTCGGGGCGTTCTTGACCGCGGACTGAAGCGTCGGTATGTGATTCGCTGTCTTCGTCAAGCTCCGGTATAGGTGACATTACATGACGAAGGTCGTTGGAAAGTGCGGACCCGTGGGTAGACATCGAGATGCAAAGTGTGTAGTGGAAAACCTTGAAAGGATCTGAAGATGTGGCAAATGGATGATGGAAAAGCTGTCCGAGAAGTGGGTGCGCGGAAAATGCGGAAAGACGACCGTCGGGATGGCATTGGGGCGGAGAGGTTGACGGCCAGCTGGGCCCTTTGATTTTGGAATCAGTCTCGGGTCAGGGAGAAGCCTCCATGGTCACTGCAGCCTATGGGGCAGCCATTTCCTGGTGAGGTTCTGGATGGAAAGGAGAGGTGGTGAAAGGCAGGCTCTATCCAAGTGCCATACTTCTTCCCCTTTTGTGTTGTAGACTGGGCCTGGGGTCGGGTGTTGGGAAGGGCTGCTGAGTCATGGGCTACCGAATTTCGGGCTACCCATCCCAGGGCCCGACCCAACCCGGGGCCCAACCCGGGACCCGGCCCGACCTTGGGCCCACTTCACAGACTGCGATGACGGAGCTGTGGGGCCTCGTCCACCGGATCATGGCCGCCAGTCTGAGAATACTATTTGCGTCTCAGTAGCGCTTAAACACCGCAATTTCAAGCACTTATATCTGTATGGTCAGTCTGCTACAGCGATTTAATCCCTTATTCCGAGGGAGAACTCCTGCGATGTCGATAGGAATCTCACTGACGGAGAAGGCGCACACGCACACAAACTAGGTACCCAGATCCCACAGCAAGCAATGCCTATATCTATAAGCATATGTTCGGCCACTGCCACATACGACCATACCCATTGGAAAACTCGGGATCCCGTCCGCTCTCCCATAGATAAGCTAATGAGGGCTGGAGTAGTAGTCGGGTCGGTGACGACCGGCGAATGCCCGGTGTTGTATGTTTTTGCACTTTTTTGCTCCCTACCCCATACTGTCTGTCTTTAGTGGCGTGGCGTGGCATTGTGACTGTAACGAACTGTCGTCATCCTACAAGACATGCGATACACATTGCCCCCTTGAGTGCCTAAAGTGACATAATAGCAAAATGCAGGGGTGGTGTCCATTTGTGGATGGCGACCGGCTTTCCCCATTGTCTCGCAGATGACAACGGGTCACAATGAGTACTCCGGCTTGCGATGATGTACGAACGACGTTAGATGGGAACTCCACGCATCACGGACCACTTCACCATCACCACCCTGCCGAGCTTCACCCACTAAAGCATTACGCCACCACTTCTCGTCTGCCATCATTTCAGAAAACAGGCATCCTATTTTCGAGTAGAACGGATGGTCTATCTACCCCTTCTATGTATGCAATTACACCTAGGACTGTGTGTTTTGTCTATCCAGAATAATGCAGAGTTGAAGATTGCCGGTCGATATCATCACGTATGCCTCGTGAAACTGAGCAAAGGGTGTTTTTATCGCACAGCCGACCTACGAGTCTCTTCATCAAAGAGTCCAGGCCCTTTTGATCAAAAAGGTCCTTTAGCCTGCCGCAAGCGTGTTAGAATCAGTGCTATTCGTCTTATATAGCTCATAGACTGGCTTACAGGGCTTGCAGCACAACGTAAATTCCGAGCCGACGACACCGGGTTGACCAGTTATCTGCCTCGAACCAGTAACTTGGCTTTCCGTTTGGCATGGAAGGCCGTCTCGATCAGAGCAAACCCATCCTTCAGTGAGCCCTCGTGAAATGGGATCAACATTCGACTTGCAGACTTCAGGAGCACGATTGCAGCCTGCTATATCGCCAAGAGCCATGGAGGCGGCGACGAGAGCTTGGGAGAATCTCATGGCGGTAATGGGAGTTGTGTTGTAGAAGTTAGAGGCGTTAAGATGGGAAGAGGAAAAGTGGTTATCACTTAGTCTGAATATGGAATAATCAGGCGATGATATTTATAATAGGATGTGCAGTTCCAACGCTTGAACGTTCTACGGGTTGCTCCGTGGCCTGTTATTTGCGCCCCCACGGTGGTGGATCCGTATTTCTCCCGCCCTACAATTAAGTTCCCTAGGTAATTCAGTTATTTATATCTTACCGCGTAATTAGTGATACAATAGACTCTTGTGCTACTCAGAATCCGCTCATCCCTGTAAACTGGGTATGGATTGGCCCAATTTACGCCAACAGAAGTGTTCCCCCGGACTGGCCAACCCAAGCCCTGTCTACAGGGGTTCAGCGGATTCTGAGCAGAACGAGAGTCTACGATACAAGGCGAGTCATCCCAAGTTATTCATCTTAATAAGTGCCGACTAGGCAGCCGGCTGAGCCGCAGATCATTTGGTGTGCACAACGGTGGCGCCAGGTTCGTCTAAAGCGACGCAACTGTATTTCTATGTCTGCCACCATCCCTGAGGCCAGCCGCAATTCATACACAGAGTACCTTCTGGCTAGCACTTCGCAGATACACATTGAAAGAAGGCCATGAGCGCAGGTCAGAAATCTTTTCCACTTGCCAACCAGGCGTTCGGGGTGCGTCTGCGCACCGTGCATCCCACGCTTTTTAACAAAAGCCAGCTTTTCTCAACGAGTTGTCGGGGTTTAACTGCTGGCCATCTTGCACTCCGGCACCACAGTTACCGTTGACTTGGACTTGGTATCTCACAGGAGGCCGAGCCGAACCATCTATCATGGTCTGGGTGGAGTCCTTCGGAATACAGGCAGAGTCGACGACCGCTTGGTTGATGTTGAGAAGTTCGATCTTGCAGGACTCGTCGCGGGAGAGGGCGCTGCCTGTGAATATCGCCGTGATGATAGTACAATATATGAGTCTCATTGTTGGGTGTTTGGTGGTTTTTATGTTTAGCTGAGTTCTTGGTGAAGAAGTGAAGTTATTTCCTGGCAGCTATTGGGCGAGAGACAAGCATTTATGAGCAGAGGATGCGTAGTCTGGACTTGCCACTTGGCTTCATTAAAGGCTGAGCATGTTTACCTTGCTATTGCGAATTCAAGGTTTGCTTAGCCACAATACCGGATTGCCCGAGCCTTTTTTTCGGGTCCATCCGTCTGCCCTGGGATTCACCATGCGAGGCTACGTGTATCGGAAAGATCTCTGAGGATGAATATTACTGACTATTATCTCACTGCCGCTCTCTTTAAACGACGCAAGGTTATTATATTCCGAGGAGCTGGGAAGATAGTTAGTGAAGTTTGCGCAGAGCAAAAGTGACATTTATTCAATGCAAAATATTACATATGTCGACAGTCGATCAGAACTAAGATGTTACTGGGAACTACAGTATATTGCTAATCTTGCGTCGCTGGCACTGTCATTCGTCTCTTCGACAGTCATTCACGGTGCTCGAAGTATGAGAGACCACGGACTTCACCAGAGACATGCGATGGATGTCGAAGCCGTCAAGCTACCTGCCGTACCTTAGCCACCATTAACTTGGATCTACGTCTTGTGGGTTGATGCAAGTCCTTTTCGAGCAATCCTGATTGCCTATTAGCATCATATCTGCATTTGTGAAGGACGGGTTCGGCTGACAGCGTTGCTATTAGCAAAGCAGAGCTAGGATTTGTTAGCGTGTGTGATGACAAGTGGCTGTGGGAACTCTTACGCATTTGTTGGATTCCAAGTCGGTGGAACAACAAACTCGGCGCGCGGCCAGAACAGGATCGGGTCTGTCGCGAGTACCTTCGGAGGGCGCTTCCGTTCCCAGGGCCACGGCCGCGGTCAAAGACACAAGCATGGCGTTGAGTAGCTTCATTTTCGAGTACTTGCAGATGTGATCTGAGGATGTACGTTGCCTGATTGAGAATGGTGGTATGATCCTTCGCCCAATTGGCTTTTCTCAGCCCAACTGAACATGCAATAAATATTATGTTCGAATTTGGAATCGGGCCTTCCGTCTCGCATACTGGCACGGCTATTGACCGTGATGTTTTCTGATACAGTTGATGCGTCATAATCTCTCCTGATTGATCTGCGCGTTTATGACTCGATGTTTCTTGCGATAGAGAATCCACAGGAAGGAAATTCCTTCCGCTCACTCCAAGATTAATGAATTTCGATGTCAATATCCTGGCTAATGATGGGTTTGCCCGTCAGCCCCCTGTGCAACAAGTGCTACTGACCTTCTTAACCTGGCCCGTCGGCCGCTGACATTCACACTCACAGGCCATACGAGAATCTTTGTGGCTTTTATCAGCCCTCGTGAATTGATGTCTCAGGAGCGTTATTTTCTTGGGGTGCGTGTAGGTACGGACATAACGGCGCACATGAAATGAGGCTTACACCGCATCAACTGCCAAGAATACGGGTTCAAGACTGATGGTTCGAGATGAGAGAAAGAAGACTTGGGGATAAGGGGACCAGGGGTTAGCCGCTGAGCAACCTTAATCAATACAAGTGTCCACAAAAATGCGAGGGAGGAGTAACCCGCTTGATAACCTTAATAATTGGAAGTGTCCGAACTACCTGTGAAAAAAACTTTAGTAACTGTCCTCTGTGAACCTGAAACCTTCTTTTGCCCAGTCGTTGCTATTTCCCATCAGTGACATTGCTGAGGGTGGATAGGGTGGATTCTCAGAGAGTGGTAGCGACTCGACCATGAGTTCGTGTGAAACCCGGCCGCGACAGCTCGCGGAGTTTTGAGATCACATCAATCTGGCATGCTTGCGAATAGGGACAGCTCCGCAGAATTGGAGTAGATGCACAGCTTTCAATTGATATATCCACGCCAAGCGAACCAGGAGAAAGAATAGAAATGCCCCTGTAGGAAATATATTGATTAGGCTGTTCGACTTTTCACTGTGAGCTCATCACAATCTAATATTCTGCGTGTATCGAGATAGAAAAAATGCAAAATAAGATAACGGGCACGGCATTCGGAGAACGCTGCAGTTACGTACAGACTTGACATGAGCAATGCAGAAACATTCTCTCTGGTTATAATTACCAGCCTCGATCCTGCATCCTGTGTCCCAAGAAATTCCCTCCACATCAAGTCACCCTGACACCACCCAGACCTTTTGGAATGTAAGTCTACACACCCAAATCAGCAGTACTTAGGTGTCTGCTTAAGATGCCTCCTTGTTCACTAATACATACATAGAAGTACGAGTATACAATGCGGGCTGTTGTGCTCTTTTACCTTGCTGGATCCGCACTGGTGGCTACAGTTCCAGGCTGTCACTTCTGGATTAGAGAAGTCGCAACGGGCAAAAACGTCGGCCAAGGCTGTGTAGGAAAAGGTTGGACAGTGTGGCCATTTGTGAAGACAACGGGGCCGGTTGAGCAGACAATTCGGATCGACAGTGTGAAAGCAGACAAGTCATGCAGTCTTGAGTCTCAGAGCACGGCATACATCGCTCAGTTCGACGGCGAGTGTACAGCAACCGTGCCAGACAACTAGTTTGCGAGGGAATTCGTGTTTAACACAACATCTAAATCTGGGACAAAGTAACATTGAGGGCATGGGCGCGTCGATGCCACAGTCAAAATCCAAATTAATTGGGACCATATGAGATCCGCGTCGTATTATTTGCTGTTTTATTCCTCGACGTCAGAGCTAGGCTCGGAAATCCCTGTCGTGGGCAGGGTGCCAAATCGTGACGGGACCGTCGCTGCACTGCGCTGGGAACGGATCACGAAACTTGAGACTATAAAATGGCCATCACCGAGATGTGCAAGGGATTTATTTGGCGATCAAAAGTCTCGCAGGGCAGTCTTTGGAGTCGGATGGGGCCACGGCCTTTCTCGTACTGGGACCTTGGCGTTCAGGGCGATGCCTCGTGCGAATGGCAACGTTTCCCGAGACGGAGCCTGCCAGACGGACTGGAGCTTTCCGAAGCCGCTGTTACTCTACACCCATAAAAAAGTGGCATCCGGGCTCTTCAATGGCTCGCGTGGTAGCAGTGTAGCCTTGGCAACCATGTCTGGACTATTCCGTCAAATGGGGCACGGAGGATGGTCGACCTGATGACTTCCCATCTCAGCTTCACTCTAGACGACACCCAACCACCCACTGAATTCAAATAAGCCCAGACCACGAAAGGCAGCCTGCTTGAAACCGTCGGGAATTGCTGATGAAATTCTAGTCGTGTTGGGACTACACGTAGTGGCAGAAGAGACTCAGTCCTGTGCGTAGTTGGCCTTCACGGAGCTGTCCGCCACTGTAAAAGGAGATCCTGTCTAACCCTGTAACTGCTCCTATCTACCCCGCAAAGGTCAGCTAGATCCAATCAATTCGCAATTATGCATCAAGCACGCCCTTTGGTCAGCGCCGAATATCTTTCAGAGAGCAGAGGACTGAGATGAACTCCAACAAAAGCCCTGCAGAGACAGACTTCACAGGATACATGCAAACCAGTGAGATACTGTGGTTTGAAGATATGCTGGCGACCACTCGGCATTATCTCTATTGGCGCAGTCAAGAGGCACATAACGAGGAAAATTTAGAATTTTTTCGCAGCTCATCATGTCATGACTGACTTGACTGTAGGTAAGTGAAATCGTTCTGCCGTGTGCCAAGATGAGCATCAAGCCGAAAGCAACGCACCAAATTGACCGAATACAAGATTGCGTTGAGGATCCTTCAAAAACTTCTAACCAATTCACTCTGAGTTTGGCTGTTAGGGCCCTGCACGCGAAGAGACAAATCCGGATGATTGTCTCAATACATTTCTTTCGGGGGGGGGCAAGAGAAAAGAAGCAGAGAGAGAGAGAGAGAGAGAGAGAGAGAGAGAGC